>JAHPZR010018846.1:0-2500 GCA_019787425.1 Platygyra sinensis | reverse complement strand
CGTGCATTTCGCGATATATGGCCACTCGTGATGTTTTTCAAGTTCTCAAATTGCACTCGCCTGCGGCTCGTGCAATTTTGAGAACTTGAAAAACATCACTCGTGACAATATATCACGAAATGTACTCGCGTTCATACGATTTTCTATACATAATGGGGTTCGACAGTAACATGCACTAGATCCCAAGGGCCGCACAGTCCTACGAATCCTGACCCTACCGCCACAAATTATGGTTTTTGCTTACTTATTCCGCACGAATAGTCTAGAAAAGGTTAACATAAGATCATTTTTTCTTTTCGTTCGAAGCTGTGCGGGAAAAAAGAGCGCCTGACTGTTAGTAAGAAAAACAGCACAGAAGCATTGTTTTCCTGTTTCTCTGAGGCATAGCTATCTTCACCTAGAAGATTTTTTGGACAATGGATTTGCAACTGAAGGAACACTGTTAGTTTATTTACACTAGTTTCTTAGAGTTAACTGTTATTCTATAACAGTTAACTCATTTTTCCGTTTTATCCCCTACTTGCAATACGCTTCTGTGATCGAACGAGAAAAGCAGTGACTTGTATTTGACCAAGAATTCAAAACGTCGCCTCTGGCTCGGATGATCGCGCAAGCACTCCCTGTGTTTGACATTAAATTTACATTTACATTTTACCATTGGGGTGGCACATATCCATAAAGCCTTAATAGACAGGGATTGTAGGCTGCCGATCACGCTTGCCTTTTATCAAAACATAGACACTTCAACGAAATAAACCGAACTTGGTTCACATGAATTCATTTTTTCCAAAAAGACATATCTTAAGTTCATAACCCTGACGTAGCCAAAGACAGCAATTGTGCCAACTGAACCCTTGTTTAGTAAAAGATATCGAATACGTATTTCTTGTTTCACAGGCGCTACTTCTCAGCAAGGACGCATTGTTAAAGTTTACAACGGGCCACGTGATCGACCTTATATCAAACGATGTTCAGCGAATGGAAGAAGACACTGTCTTGCTGTTTTTTGACTCATTTTCCGCGTGCGTTGTCCTGCTGGTGCTAGTGCTTTTACTCGTGTATTTGATTGGCTGGCAATCTCTTATGGGAGTCTTTTTCCTGTGTTTCCTTGTGCCGTATTTTGCTGGGTTCTCCCATATTAGTGCCGCGTTGCGACTGCGCACAGCAGCGGTGTCCGACCGACGCATCTCCTTGATGAACCAGGTGGTGTCTGGGATTCGTGCCATCAAAACGCGTGCGTGGGAGGACGAATACAGAAAAAAAATTAAACACACACGAAGGTAAATGGAAAACAAATATATAGCTTAAGTTTTGACTCAGAGTGTCTGAGTGGGGTTCAAATAGATAGCTGAGAATAGGGTCAATCAGTTAAGAAATAACACGTTCTTGATTGATAGCCGATTGGAGATCTGCATATTTAACTCTTGTAACCTAGAAATTGTCAAAATTTAAATGATGACTGAGATTACCGTACCCCGACCCATACAGATCTTCGAATCAGTGAACCTATGTGAAATTATTTGCTTCACTGTAATTGTAAGTTCAGTTACAATTCATCGTCTTTTATTGCCAAACCGCGAGTTTGGGTAACATCAACGTTTACTTTCCGCGATAGCGTGTATTCTTTTAGAAGGGATTAGAGTTCTTAGTCGTTGACCCAATAATCGTCTGACTGTTATTCTTCGTAACGTCTTCTAAAACAGTAGTAATGCCCATCTTCACTGCTAAAGCATTGTTAACCATTCACCCATGTAACTCTTCGTTAGAAGAGAATATAACAAAAATTAAAATAAAAAGCTCCTGCGCTTATTAATAACACCTCCCACTTGTAGTGTTGTTAAGTGACGTATCTTCGTAGTTTTTCTTTGTTTTGTTTTCAGAAATGAAATTAACATCATCCGTAAGAAAAGTGCCATTCTGTCAGGTTTTCTTGCCCTGAAAGACAGTTCAGTATCAGTGGCAACCCTGTTGTCTGTCGTTTCTCTTGTGCTTACTGGTCAACCCATCACGCCTGTTAATGTCTTTATGCTGGTAGGTTTTATGGATATCGCAAGAAAAGCAACATGCCTTCACTTGTCCACTGCTTTACTACAAACATACGACGCTTATGCGTCGCTGGCACGAATAGAGGATTTCCTTCTTTTAGAAAATATCCGTCCGGCCATCTCACCTGATCGAAGTAGGAAAGACACCACTAACACACAGAGTAGTTCAAGCAAAGCCACGAATAGTCAGTCAAATCCGGAGAAGAAAAAGGAACAAGTATTTAATTTTCACCGCTTAGTACAAAATCAAGAAAACCACAGTGCTTTAAGTGTGTTGAATCTCTCGTGCGGACATATCGAGAGAGATGAGGAATTTATTTTACAAGAAATACAATTTTCCACAGCATCGCAAAGTCTAACAGTCATCACCGGACCAGTAGGCAGTGGAAAATCTACTCTTCTCTCAGCGATTGCTGGCGAGATCTCTGACGTTAGCGGAACAATAAAATTGCCAG
>JAHPZR010018845.1:0-17624 GCA_019787425.1 Platygyra sinensis | reverse complement strand
AAACACGGTTGTGACCTTTTAGATTCGCGCAATAGAGCACATTTTCCGTGTTTACATAGGCTTATCTTAACACTCAGAGGGTTGGGAGAATTCTCGAAAGTGATGCAAACCCTCGACTACGTCTCAGGTTTGCATAACTGTCTCGAATTCTCCCGACCCTCCTCGTGTTTAGATGAGGCTATGTAAACACGGAAAAAGTGCTCTATAGCTTAAATCTTAGGTATGGAAAACATTTCTAGCCACAATCAGGATCTCCTCGGAGTTCTTTTCAAAATTTCCAATGAGCACTCCCGTCCGATTCAATCGGGAGTCCATCCCCAGGTTCTGTGTCATTGAATAGCGTAGCAGTGTTCAGTTGTTAACAAGCGGTCGGTTCTTTGCGTATTCAAAGTGTCTGTGAAGATGATTTAGATAAAGTTCTGAACGACTGCTAAAAAAAAAAATTTGGGCGTAATATTTGTGTCCACCCAAGGAGAAATCCATATTTGGGCATATCAGTAGAGAATGCACCCGGGTGACCAAACGTTTGTTCAGGCAGCAGGAGGACGTATTCAACTGCTTAGAGCAATATGGCAAGGGGAAAAGAGAATCTCCTACCCGGGATAACTGGTCTGTATATAAGCATGAAGTTAAGTCTTCTACCCCGTTTGGGGGAGGGGGCTCTTAGGTCCCTAAGGAGGTCTCTTCATCCCACTCTGTCTTGTGACTGTCACTCTCCACTCAAACTGTTGCCAGTTGAAGCCTGCCTCCCTCATCTACCTCCTCCATTGACCGTCACCAGCTGTTCCTTGGCTTCCCTCCGTATAGAACAGGACCTTACTAATTATTAGAGACCTTAAGATACCCCGGTTTCGTGTACGGGTACGGGAAGGATTACCCGTACCCGTACTCGGCTACACGGGAAACCAATCAAACTTTAGATACACCGGGTGACACCAGGTACGATCAGCGCAAAAATGCGAGGGCTATATCGTGTTGCGTATGCCATCTGAACATCGTCTGAAATTGACCGAAAAATATTTTTCTATGAGATTTAAGAGGCTGTCTCTCTAAAGACCGACCACTGATTTTACTTCGAAAATTCGATTTTTCTCATAAGCTGGGATTTTAAAGCCCTTACCTAGTTAATCACTAAAATGAGTTTCATTTGATTAAAAATTGTAATTGAATTTTCCTAGGCTTAGTTAAAGTTCGGTCCGCTGGACTCAAGTTGCATGCCTGCCCAAACTGGACAAATAGCACATATTGCCGTCGCTCTAAAAAAATTAATATTCGCTCAAAAGTCCCAATTCTTTTTTTTAACTATAGATATATCGCAACAGTTTGTTTAGCCATGTTTCAATTATAATTCAATGTTGTTCCTTCAACGACTGAAAGCAGATTTTCTACCCGTTAAATCGAGTTTTGAACCAAACACGAAAATAGCGCTACTTTGAAGGCACGTTTTAAAAATGTGGCACCTGTTTGAAACCGCTGAACTACATGAATAGAAAGTATAAATGACACTTAATTCAAAACAATAATATAATTTGTCTGCCCACTAGGTTTTCAAAACTAACGACCGCTTAAAGTTCGGGAAATTTTGAAAATACTTCAGTGAGTAACTGCATACTCGCCTTCGTGAAGTGCTCCTATAAATTCACCTAAATCTCTTACCTGGCTTTAAGATTAAAGTTTTGGTCCTTTGTAGCAATCCTTGAATCCTAGGTAGCATTAAAACTGCCAGCTTTTCCTTCCAGCAGTAGGTTTGTATACAAGGTACATTTATACATTCCTGATCTGTGTCGAGCGTGACAGTCACATACGAGTGTTTTCGTTCCCAATCTTCGCGTGAGCATCACATCCTGATTCCCGTGATACAGATTGGGAACTTATTTAGGGTGCCTTTCTTTAATAGAATCTGGGTCAGAACTTCATGGTCAATAAAAATCGGGAATCCGAAAGAATCCGAAAATGAATTTTGCGTTTCTTTACCAAACAGATCAATCGTATATCTCTCGGATCATGGTGCGTCAAAAGAACCGAAGAATCCACTCCCGGAGTGAGGGTCGCACGGGGGTGTTCTCGTGATGAGTGGTTAGCTGATTTAATTTTCCTTGAAACGTGAATTTAGGAAATTATTCTTCGTGATTTGTGACTTGAAGGTTCTGCGTGACTCGTGAGGACCTTGGAGTACAAACCGATACTCCTGATTTTACCACTCTATTTGAGTCGAATGGTTAGAGTCGTCTGTCGATGGTGACTTAGGTATGCGATTTGCAATATGGAGCCTTGATTAAGCCTTTCAGTAATTTGCTTTCTTCAAACACTCTTTCTAGATAGGTTATTATCAAGAGTATTTCCGTGATTCGAAAAAACGACATATTTATATTAGTGATCCGTTCGTTAACCGTGACAGAGACCCCGCTGTACTACCCTCCAGAGTGGATACTTCAGTTCCTTTGACACACCATGATCCGAGGTATCTATAGGACTGATCTGTTTAGTAAAGAAACGCAAAATGCATTTTCGGATTCTGTCGGATCTTGGATTTTCTTAAAGAAAGGCAACCTAAATTAGTTCCCAATCTGTATCACGGGAATCAGGTTGTGATACTCACGCGAAGATTGAGAACGAAAACACCCGTTGTAAACACAAAATGGCCGTGACATTTATCAATCCTTCTGTGGATCCCCTGATCACCGTTTACTGTTCACACTTGTATGTGTGCCGAAAGTTGTCCAAAAGAGTGCTTCTACAAACCTTTTAAGAGGACTCTACATGATTAAACCGACTTCGAGGAAAACAATGGTCAGCAATACAAAGAACACGGAAGTATGTGACCGTCACGCTCGACACAGATCAGGAACGTATAAATGTACCTTGTATACAAACCTACTGCTGGAAGGAAAAGCTGGCAGTTTTAATGCTACCTAGGATTCAAGGATTCCTACAAAGGACCAAAACTTTAATCTTAAAGCCAGGTAAGAGATTTAGGTGAATTTATAGGAGCACTTCACGAAGGCGAGTATGCAGTTACTCACTGAAGTATTTTCAAAATTTCCCGAACTTTAAGCGGTCGTTAGTTTTGAAAACCTAGTGGGCAGACAAATTTTATTATTGTTTTGAATTAAGTGTCATTTATACTTTCTATTCATGTAGTTCAGCGGTTTCAAACAGGTGCCACATTTTTAAAACGTGCCTTCAAAGTAGCGCTATTTTCGTGTTTGGTTCAAAACTCGATTTAACGGGTAGAAAATCTGCTTTCAGCCATTGAAGGAACAACATTGAATTATAATTGAAACATGGCTAAAAACTGCTGTGATATGTCTATAGTTAAAAAAAAGAATTGGGACTTTTGAGCGAATATTAATTTTTTTAGAGCGACGGCAATATGTGCTATTGTTCCAGTTTGGGCAGGCATGAAACTTGAGTCCAGCGGACCGAACTTTAACTAAGCCTAGGAAAATTCAATTACAATTTTTAATCAAATGAAACTCATTTTAGTGATTAACTAGGTAAGGGCTTTAAAATCCCAGCTTATGAGAAAAATCGAATTTTCGAAGTAAAATCAGTGGTCGGTTTTTAGAGAGACAGCCTCTTAAGTTCAATAATGCGTGGGAAAATCATTGGAAACCGTTATTTGCGTTAATTTCAGTTAGAATTCTACTAAAACAATTAGATTATTCGCTCTGGATTTCTATGTTGCGATAGTTGACTCGGCTTTAGGCCTCATCAACTATCCCCTCATAGAAATCTTGAGCTCATTGTTAAATATATCTGACCATATTCGCAAACTGACCATATGCCCGCAGACAGAAATAAGGCAATGATGTTCCATGCATCAAAGCTAGAAGACCTAGAACAGGGTGTTGCCTCTATTGACACGCCTGTAGAGGATACTGGTACAGCTAAGGCACCTCTGATTCCCGTTCATCGTCAATGGGCTAGGCGTTGAAATCCTCCGGTACTCAAAGAACCCGACTGACTGAAAACCAAAAACAATGTCTAATTCAAAATCGGCGAACAGACTGTAAAGGAAGCAGATCCTTCCAATGTTTCCAAGTCAATGAGAAAAGTCAGAAACGCATAAGGCCCTTCTAGATTTGATGCTTTGAGTTATTTAACTTCTAAGCAAGTTGCAAGTTTTTTTTAATTTCTCACGCCTCGCTTCAAAGAAAGTTCTTCAAGTTGATGAATCTGAAGACGAAGAAGTTAAACACGGCGAAGAGCTGAACACAAGATTTGAGTAACGAAGTCATAGTGGAAATATTGCTTCAGCATCCGATCATCGTACGAGATACGCATAACGACCCATAACATTTGTGAATTCGCAGCTTGCTCTAAACTAAGTTTTCTGTGAAGATGCTTCAAGACATATGCAATTTTCATCAGCTTGACATCTCAACAATCAACTTTAAACGAAAGAAGCCCTACATAGATCTTATGAAAAAATTAGCTGGTAGCTGCAGTTGTAACGCGTCACTTTGAAAGGCAAACTCAGTTACTGTCTTAAACATAAACAGTTGGGGCCTACATGCCTCATCTTCAATTCGATACGGGAGAGACTTGCCCAGATAATGGGACAAAGACCCCCGAAAGAGCTGTAAATCAGGCCCCGACCACACTAACGCAGTTAATCTGGAACAAAACAAAGCTAATTATTTTCGCCCACACTACTCTATAATTTTCCAACTGGTTTCGCCTGTTCACACTAAAAAGTTCGAAAATGATAAAAACGAGTTGGACCTGGGATTGTGCATGTGTGAAATAAATGTTCAAGTACTACGACTTCATTCACAAAGTAGTCTGACCACGCGCTAGTTCTTCCTGGTCTAGTCCAATATTTCCTCCGTCTTTCGTCGGTAGCTGCCCTTCCTCAGCTCTTTTTTTATGGCGGAATCTCACAAAACGCTTCGGGCAATAAATTGCGACATTTTGTTTCCGTGCGGAGATTATGCGACTTCGGACGCGCAGGAAAAACCTCGTACCGATTTGTTGTGTCAAAAAAAAAAAGAAAAGAAAAGGTGGGAGCACGACGGTAGCAAGAGCGCGAGCAAGATCGAGGTAACGGTACGATCATGTTGCGAAAAACAATTTGAGAAAAAAAGACTTTGCCAGAGGTGCTAAAATTCTTCGACTGTCGCGCAAGTATTCGAAGGCAAATTCAGCCAAGTTATAAAAATCATACGACCTCATTACGTGTTTGCACTGTTTGGTTTTGTGGAAGTTAAGAAATTTAGAGACTAGGGTGAAATTTCGGATTGAGTTCATAATGGTTGAGAAAAGTAACCAAAAAAAATTGGCACAGCGCGAAAAGACCTAGGTATGAGCTAGTTTAGGGACACAGCGTTACGCAATGCAGGTAGCTGGTCGCGTAAGAGACGACAACAGGAGACAACTCAGGAGACAAAAGTACACTAGTCATTCTTTCTTTTCCTTTATTTACTCTCTTCCTACTCAGCAAGATTGTCTCCAAGTGGTTGCGTATCAAAATACAGATCGCCCTACCCCTACCCTTAAAATGGAACGACCGCATTGCGTGACGAACAAATAGCGAACCGCTGTGCACAAGGATTCCAGGAATCGCAAGAATCGGATGTAATAGTTTTTTGGTGTAGCGCAAGGCAAGCAACTATCCACAAATGACTTAGTCGTTGTTACCTTAGATGCAGTGGTGATCAAATGCGCAGAAAAATGGTGAAAGATTGATTCATGGTATTCGACCTTCAAATACGATGACAGTTGGTGATGTTCATCATACCTTGTGTAAATAGAAGGAAACTTTGCACATGCAACGAATGGCGAGGGAAACACGTAAAATCGGCTTTTGAACCTGCCTTTTATAGTAAATAAGGTAGGAACATTTCGAAATTATCAGCTCTGTGTCTATTTTAGTTTAAGATACGTCAAGACATGTGGCACATGCTAAAATTTATGTCTAACCCGTAAATTGAAATTTGATGACCGATGGCAAATATTTGCATTTTTAACGTACTTTGAAAAGCTCTTGCGTCGCTCACAATCACTTGCCCAAAGAAATTTTTGCACGAATCTGTAGACCATCCTTCGGCGATTCAACCGCCAGAAGCTTAATCCATTTGAAGGTTTCGCACATGGTGAAAATCAATTATTTTTAGGAACTTCTTTTAAGTGAACGAAATACATGTCTTCGAAATTTAATTACTCTGCACCCAAAAGAACCCGCAACATTCCCTAAAATTAACCCAGTACACCTTTAAGCATTGCACAAAAATATTTGAGTGTTTTAAAGACGGAAGAATAATGTGGTTTTGCATGCGAGGCTCTCAAACTCGTTTAATAAAATGGTGCGTCAAATGACGATTTCAACGGAATTTGGTAATTTGCATATTTCTTTGAAATAAAAGGATATTTTGCCAAAATAACTATCCAGTAGTTTTTGTCATATCCTAGCCTACCTACCATAACAATATGAGCTAAATCGAATTTTCGACCCTTGCCGAGTTATTTTTGATATTTATGGACAGGGACTCTTATGATTCTTATCATAAGGAATTTGAATCTCATTATCGCTCAATCCTGATACACATCTGATCTAAGGCGAATGCACATCCAGTGAGCATCCAATACCACTTGCTCAACGTTTTCAAGTAGTTTAAGTGGTTTGAACCCAGTGGGGGACTCTAGTGTAAAAGGACGATAATGCTTCCCTTAGGAGAACCAAGATCCTGTTTTGTGGGCGTGACTTGAAATTATTTTCATCCCTGAGAGGGACCAATTCTGAAAGAACAAATTAACTGAATGCCATTCATAATTTTTAATAGCGATATAGATAATCAATTTGAATGCCTCCTACTTGTAAAGTTGATAGTCAAATCATTATTTAACAAATAGATTATGAGCTCGAGATAATTGTTTTGGTAGAATTTCTACTGAAATTTTCTTCAAAAACTATTTCAATTATTTCTGGTCTGACAATTAGCTTCATACTTTAGAGAATTTGAGCAGACTGAGTTGTCAATTTGACATTTTCAGTTGTGTACGCACGCTTAACAATTTTTTCAAAATTTTCGAGTAGTATACTAGTAGAATTCTACTAAGTCATGTTATATTTCAGTTGACTCAATACCCTAAAAGGTCCTGCAAAAGCTTCTGCTGTGGACCTTTTGAAGATGAACACCCTAAGACGAGCCAAAACCGCTTTTTAATCCCTAAAAATTATGACAAGCATCCCTGTTCTTCGTCCTTTGGGAATAAAAAGTTTGTTTAGGTCCTATCAGCCCTAGTTGAATGTAACTGGGGCACTTTTAAAATAAAAATCTCCGTTTCCTTCCACACACTGATTAATGATTCATCATCATCATCATCAACAACAACAACAACAAAAAACAAAGGAGATGAAAATATTGATAGTGTTCAGGATATCTCACTTTCAGATTAACCATAGAATTTTACCATCTTTTCTCTCCGTTCAGTCGTTAGGTTCCGCTTTGGATGGAAAAAAAGTAAAACAAAGCAAAACAAAGCAAAACAAAACAACAAAGCAACAAAAAAACAACAGGTGAAAGAAACAGTGTTTAATCAGATTTCCCAACTTCTCGAGTTCGTAAAAAACATACCCCTGCATGGGTTGACGGTGTATTTACTGATAAAACACTCTCTCTCTTGTTTGATATGATACATCAATCAAGAAGCAACGTGAGTAAATGTCGGTAATTTCGTAACCCACAGATACAAAGAACTCGTCCACAATTCAGAGCGCGTCTTTTATAACGATCAATATATAAGCTATGCCATATTATAAAATAACTGAACCACTACATTGGTCGATAGGTGTGTTTAGACGAGAGTATGTTAAAACGGTTGTGACGTTTCAGAATTGCACGTATTTTTAAGAATTATTTTATAACAGCAATAGAGCACTTCTTCCGTGTTTACAGAGCCTCCTCTTAACACTTGGACGGTTGGGACAATTCTCAAAAGTTATGCAAACCCTCGACTACGCCTCGGGTTTGCATAATTGTCTTGAATTCTCTCTACGCTCCTTGTGTTTAGATGAGGCTATGTAAACAAGGAAAATGTGTTCTATTGCTTAAATCAAGCTGTCGCCAGTACAACGAAACAGTCGTTCTTCAATCGACCTTCATAATTTTTAAGACGTTGGCTTAACTGTATCATGGATATAACCGAAAAAGAGCGTAATTCGAAAGCCTAGCTTATAATCCACGACCCATTTGGTCCCAACGAAAAAATCACGGTACATTCACTTCGACACAACAAAGCTAAATTTGTTTTGTCTTAACATTGTAAAAAAAGCGTTCCGCGACGACCTAAATAACGGCTATAGAAATTTAAAGACGATAAGTTCATGTACACCACCCGGAAAAGGTGGCCTTTTCCGGGTTCATCTGACAACTTGATGGCCACTTTATAGTAAATATGTTATATTTTCGTTAGGTAGATTATAAAACAACAATAAGACTGTGTT
Organism: Platygyra sinensis; assembly: GCA_019787425.1. Classification (NCBI taxonomy): domain Eukaryota; kingdom Metazoa; phylum Cnidaria; class Anthozoa; order Scleractinia; family Merulinidae; genus Platygyra; species Platygyra sinensis. Next base: position 9,175 of record JAHPZR010018845.1, on the reverse strand, counting down.
TAAGAATATTCCTTGCCATAAATTCAAAGGCTTCAAATCGTAATTCTAAATGTGTAAAAAGTAAGTGATTATATGAAACAAAGAAAAGTGAGTAGTTACGACATGAATCAATATAGTTTGATCTATGTCATCTTCTCTTCCATGAAGTGAAACACGCACCAGTCATAGATAACGTTATACAAATAGCGTTCGCCCCTTTATACAGTGTTCCTCGGTGAGATTATTCTGGTCTTGGCTATTTAAGCCTAAATTTACTTAGTAAATAAACCCCTTCAGGCGGCTGCTAATGCCCGCGGCTAAGAGATTGTCCGATATCGGGAGGTTCGGGAAACTGAGGATTAGAGGAATCGGGATTCCACTGTACAAAAAAATAGCCGTCATCCACGTTCCCTGGACGGCGCAGAACTTGGTCATTTCACGTTATTGTTTTGCGGAGGAGGACAAAGAAATGTACAAAGATGTATAACGCACGTGCACAACGATTGTTTATTTGCTAATTAAACCTTTTGTTTTCTGCCATTCTCGTTACCGTCGTCGTCGTGGTTTGCTTAAGCTCCCAAATGTGAAATTTTGAGGACAATTTTTCAGCCAAGGACATTATCAGCCAACATACCAGCAAGCCAGAAAGGGGTTTGTTTATTTATTTTATAACCCTCCCATCAATTTTCATATCGCGCGTATAAAGCCAATGTTGATGTGATGGTGAATGTGCGCGATTTACCATAGCAAGTACATTTAATTGGTTTCATTCACTTTAATTCCAATGTGATTAAACCAAAACCTAGATAAACTACCAAGTGAATAAGCCCTCGCAATGCCCCTTAGATCCTCGAAAACTCAGCGCTTTTTAATTTATACTCGTTCGTTCTTATTTTATTGATTTTTTGCACTTTCTGGAAAAGAATTTGCGACCAGCTTTTTAATATCAAAATCACAAGACTCTACGAAAGGAGTCTGTTCTCTTCCTGTACTTTAAACAATAAAGATGAAAAGTCGAAACTTCTTTCACACTGGCTTTGTTTCTTTTCGTCAGAAGCACTCGGAGGACAAATTTCGACGCAGGTGGGTTTATTGCATGATAACTGTCCGGTGATTTACACCACGCTAATAAAATTGCGCTAAAATTAATGGAAGGGTTATAATAGTTCTTACTTTAAACTGATGATATGTGCTATTGCTTTTTTCGATAAGTAAGAAGAAAACAGTCACCAAACTCCATTCAAATTGAAAGAGATCTGTGAACAGCTCTTATCGCAGTTATCAGCGGTTTGACATGCAAGCGAGGCGAAAGGGCCAATTCTTTGTATTGACCCTTTCACCTCGTTTCTACGCCTTTCTAAACAAAGGAATAGTTGACAGCAGGCTCAACTCCAACAACAGCTAATGTTTCGTCAATAAAGAAGGCACTTGCCTATCTAGATATCCGCAATTCGAGCCCTTTCACTCAAAGCACCTCCTTTCTTATTCACTAAAGTATCGAATTTGTCAAATTCGTCAACTTCGCCATCCTTCAAAACCAAAATCATGTCACAGCCTCTGATGGTGCTTAAACGATGAGCTATAGTGATGACTGTGGAGTCCTTTAGTTTCTCACGCACTACGTTCCAGATTGTTTGTTCTGTTTCTGGATCCACATGTGCAGTGGGCTCATCCAAGATGACGATCTTGTTTTGTTGTAACAGCACACGAGCCAAACAAATTAACTGTCGCTCTCCTACACTGACATTTTCTCCATGTTCCAACAGCTCGTGATCTAGCTGTCCATCTAGACTTTCTACCAGCGCTTTCAGTTGCACATCCTCTAATGCTCGCCACAAATCTGCATCTTGCAACTGCTCCAAGAGATCGAGATTTTTTCTCAGCGATCCACTAAACAGGATAGGACTTTGGCCAAGAACGGATATACATCGTCGAGCCTCTTGGAGATTAATCTGTTTTATTGGAATATCATCGATCAGTATGTCTCCATCTCCATCAGGCATGCGCATTAGAGCTGCCACAAAAGATGACTTCCCTGCACCTGTACGGCCTGCAACGCCAATCTTTGTTCCTCCTTTGATGTTAAGATTGATTTTCTTCAGTACTTGAGAAACCCCCAGATAGTACATTAATGACACATCTTTAAATGTGATATTTCCTTCGTGTGGCCAGTGTTCCGGGGGAAGTCTATGGACTTTGTATCCAGGCTCTGAGTCAAGTTTGGTGTATGTGATAACTCGTTCAACTGAAGTCATAAAATTTTCGACATCCGAGGTTTTTCTGACAGCGTAATTAGTCATCGTCGAAGTCTGGATGACATAAACAAGCGCAAGTCCGGCCCAAGCTGATTTAAACAAAACATGAGACAAAAACAGAGATTATTCAGCGAGATAGTTGTTGTATGATGTGGGTATTTTTCAAGATTTGGGAATACAAATACCTCTCTGCAGGATACATTTCTGCTAAATAAACTCTTTTTGTATGTTATCATTCGATGTAGTTTTCCCTTTCTTTTGATTGGTTCAGGTATCTTTATGTCACCTGTAGATAATGCCGGTTTAAATGTCATATTTTACACTGATTTGCTGAATCAAATTCCTTATTGATGGACATGGAATTTATTACGTGACCCCGATTTAAATTTCCCGGCCAAGTTGCCGAAAGTACTTCAGTTTGCCTGAAACCACCATCATTCCCGCCGCCTGGTTAGTTCAGTTGGTAGAGCGTCTGACAGCTGTGCTGGTGGTCGAGTGTTCCAGCCCCAGACCGGACCAACACTAAAGGGTCTTAAAATAATTGAGGAGAATGTGCTACCTTTCTAATTATATCTGCAACTGGTTAGACGTTAAAAAATCCACACACTATCGCAAAAAGTAGGGCACGGAGGTCCCAGTCTTATAGTCTGGCTTTGTCTCACGGATTAGTGTTTTATCTAGGGTTAACCTCTTTGCGCCTTTATCCCTTAGACGGGATTGTACAAGGAAAAATGTTAGTACTATTCTCATCACTTTTCGGGCATTTAGAACCGTCCGTTTCGTTTTCCATCTTTTTGAGAAAGCATTGACGCTTGCATCAAGCCACACTTCGTTCTGATTTCTAACATGGCGTGTCCTCATTTTCTTCAAAGACGCGAGAACAGTTTAAACCAAAAAACCCCCACGTTTCAAACATGTATACACTTTGGTTGAAAGAAGCACAAACCACAAATACTAAGATCATCAACACCTGCCATCTTGTTACTTCTCTTAACTGATTTATCACGAGGAAGCGGGCCGATTGTCATGTAGCATAGAATTTTAGATTATGTGTAGCACATAATCCAAATAATTTATGAATTATGTTTTGCGCTTGTTAATTAATTAAATCAACTGTGAAGTCAGTCGAATCTGAAGTCGCAGGTAAACATTGTCCATTATGCACTTCATTCAGCAGTTAAATTTGGTGCACGGTGCAAAATACAGCGTTTCAACCGGTCTGATAATTCTTTGATTTGTCCTGTGACTTTGCTGCAAATACAGTGGAATCCCGATTTCTCGAACCCTCAGTCTCCCGGCCGAACCTCCCGATATTTCGAACCAAACCTTGTTTCCCTTGGAATTGCTTCATTCAAGCTCTATAATTTCACCCCCGATTTCTCGAACCCTCGATTTCTCGAAACTTCTGATAACTCGAACCAATTTTGGCTCTCGTGAGACAAATTGACCCTAGCTTGATAAATCAAACCTGGGAAAATTTCCCAACCACTTAAATTGGCACTTCCGGATAAGCTGTTTTCTCGAACATTCCAAGTCTCAAATCATAGACCAGAGTTTCTCGGTTGCAAAGAAGCAACAAGTTATTACAAATTATTTCAGTTAAATTGAGTGAGCGCTATGTACAGACTATATACGCGACATGTGTTCTGTTATGTTCCATTTTTGTTTTTTAAGTACGTTTTGTTTGTAAATAAAGGTCAAGATCTACATTAAAAAGGATGTATTTTTGTTAAAATTTGAACATTTATTCACAATCAAACAATACCCAGCCAATTAAGCTTAATTTGATGCCACCTTCGATTTCTCGAACCAAATTGCGTTTCCCCTGAAGGTTCGAGAAATCGGGATTCCACTGTACCATTCTGCTTATGCGCAGTTCTATTCACTTCCGCCAAAATAGCGCGGACCACATAAGAAGTGTACTAAAATTGTTCTGAAACCAAACACACTAATAAAAGAATTATTGACTGTGGTTATCGAATCTTGCTGATACAGCTTCCTCTTAACGCTGCCCGCGGTTGCATGGCTTTTCGTGAAAGAGCGAAAGGCAAACAAGTGCGGAGAAAAGAGGCGCTGCTCTCTTTGCTGGCCACGATTATCACTATCGTGAATTACTCTTACCTTAGTTTAACGGTAAATTGCAAACTGAAATTTAATGGATTAGAAGTGCTGCGAATGAGGCAAACGTGTTTTCAGAGGGGTGGAAAAGTATACTAACCGGCATCTTGAGACACCAAAACAGCCGCTAGAGACACAGCACCAATTAACATGGCTGTGAGAAAGTCCAAGCGTACACCAAGCCATCGCCCACTGGCCATCACCATAATATACGACTGATTATGAACATCTTGATATCTAAAGGAATAAAACCGTACTAAATAAATGAACAAGTCATACGAACTTAGTCCAAAACCCAAAACCTTTGCCCTGGATCATATGGGTTAAATAACAATCATCAAAGTTTTAATACATCTTTTCAGCACTAATGTATTTATATTGTGCATATAACTATTGTAAATACGTTTTCAAAACATTGTATCTTGAAAATGAAAACTTAAACAAGGTGGTCAGTTATTTATGATGGATTTATAAAGGTGCCTGCGGAAGACTTGGAGAAAGTGGAACACAATTGTCATTAGATTGTTGATAAAGAAGTTGCAATCCCAGAGGAAAATGCTACGACAACAAGCAAGCTATCCCCTTCACCCCGCCGACAATATTGAAAATCATTTTTTCCCTTTTTAGCTGACAAAAAAACCGCGACATTTTCAAATCTTGAACAAGGTAGCCGAACACAGTTTTCAAGTGCCTATGTTTAATTCACCATTATTTTTTAACTCTTGGACGCCATTCTTTTGCAAGAGTCAAGGTCAACCACAGCAGGACTAAGTCACGCGCTGTTGCCATGGCAACGGGGCTGGTTAAAAATGAGGCTTGACAAATGGTTTTTGTTTGTGTTAAAAAATCCAGTCGTTAGATCTTTTTCATCATTTGCCCACTACGAATTCACATAAAGTCACTTTTACGACACAACACTGTTGTAATAACATTTTGTCAGAGACGGTTTTCGAAATTTGCTATAAATCGTTTTCACCACGCGTCTTGTATTAATAAAAATTCCCTCTATCAAAATTCAGATTTTTTGTGATCGATCATTCATGTGGTTTCTGAACTATATTATTTTCCAAATTTCGTAAAATTCTAAAGACTGGATCATTTTAGGCTCAATTCCCGCCTCTCTCTCGTGTCTGGTCTACCCTTCCCTGAGTTCGGGTGAGGAGCGCGGGCTCCTTTCCCGAACAGCGGCTGGTAATTGAGCCTAGGATCATTTGAAATCGGTGTGTTCCTGCAAAAGCACTCAGTTTCAATTTTTCGAGCAATTGCGCATGCACTTGTTCTTTCGATAAAGAAGAAAGAATGGCTGGGTTCTCTGAAACGCTACCTTTTCTAACATACGTTTGTTATAAAAAACCAAAACCATCAATACACCGCATTCAATTACGACGAAAAATAGCAAAGATAGAGCAGGCATTGAGCAAACAAAGTGATCACTGTATCGACGACATGTTTGTATTTGTAATCCTTGTGGACGCTGAATCGCATCAGCAAGAGGGTGCGCGACAACTGTGTTCGGCCACCTTAGGGAAGATGAGGGATAAGTTATCTAGCTCTAGTTTTCCAAATAGTTTCGTTTCGTGTTGTGATTCTTCTTGGCTTAAAAGAATTATGTATTCCACTTTCAGCTCTTTATCACTACTTATTTAAAAGAAAAATATTGTAAAGACTAAACTAATTCACCTGTAAAACTGATCAATGAAATTCCTTTCTCTGCCTCTTGTTCGAATCGTGTCCAGTCCATTCAAGGTCTCGGAAAAGTGAGAGAAGACTGGGCTGCGACATATTGACTCTAACCTTTTCAGCTCTCTGGACGTTTTCAAATAATACTTCGAGATGTACAAGGCTAACACGGTCAACGGAACAACAAGAAATAGAAGCCAAGGATTTGTAACAGTTGGTACGATTATTGATGCAACTACCAACAAGCCATCCTGGATAGATACCAGAAATGTTTTGGGTAACAGCTCATCAAGGCAGCCTACGTCTTTGGCAAATCGATTGAGTATTCTACCCGCGGGATTTGAATCAAAGAAATGAACTGGTGCTTGTAAAATAGCTAAAACCATTTGGTCATGAAGACGCTCAGAACATCTAAGCGAAACCAGGAGGAACCCATAAGCTCGAATTACGGAAAAGATAAGGGACGTACTGACGAGACAAGCATAGATAGACAAGTTTGTGTTGTCTTTCTGATCTTCTGGAAGCTTCTTTGTTAGTGTCGAGAGCCAGACGTCAGGAGCAATTATCACTGCTGAGAAAAAAAACAGAGACGAAGTAAAAGTAATACAACCTCAAACTTTGTGACAAAGAAGCTAAGCATAATAAAGTAGCCATTGATCAGCTAACCTAATCTCCAGTTATAAGGAATACGAAATGAAGTCTTCGGTGGGAAGAAAGATGACGACTGGTACATTTACCTATATTCTTGGCACATGAAAACTTTAACAACGCCCCTAAAAACGGCCAGAAAAGTTTGCACATCTTCAAACCCAGCTTACATAATGTCGTTAGCAAAGGAACAAATATTGCAAAAATATGCTTTAATTGTACAGCCGCCATCCAATGTACAACCAACATCTTTTGTGTAAGATTGTTACGCAGGAACGACCAGTTATAATAATATTGATTCTTACCTTGTGCAATGAAGCACAAACAAATTACTGCGCAGATTACTGACCAATGTACTCCGCTTCTAAAGTAGTTCCAGTAAAGCTTTGATGAAACTACTCCGATGGAACGATCTTCTTGTGATATTTCCAGACCCATAGCTTCACTGGGTAGTGGCACCATTGTTTCAAGGCCATCAACACCTTTGTTTTTCTGTTCAATCTCCCGAGCAACGTTCTTAGTTAGCTCTCCATCGTTCCCAACTGTCTGATAAAGAGGGTCAACAGTTGTGTTAAGAATACCTTTCTCTTGTAGTTCAGTAAAATTTCCCTTTTCCAACACGCGGCCTTTGTACAGCACAATCATTTGGTCAGCTTCTTTCATGTGCTGTTCTTGATGAGATGTTAACACTCGCATTTTGTCGCCCAGTAGGTCTTTGATACATGTTTCAAAGATATGTCGTCCAACTTTAAAGTCTACAGCACTAAGAGGATCGTCAAGCAAGTAGAGATCTGCGTCAGCGTAAACTGCACGTGCTAAACCAACTCTCGCCTGCTGACCTCCACTCAGCACTTCACCGCGCTCTCCAACAACTGTTTGGTCATAGTCAGGAAACCGTTGGATGTCTTCTGTGAGGGCGCATGCCTCTATTACTCTGTTGTACTTTGGTTCATCGTATGGCTGACCAAACAATATGTTTTCTCTTACAGTTCCAGAGAAGATCCAAGGTGTCTGGGGAACAAAAACTAAGGTCCCTGGCAATTTTATTGTTCCGCTAACGTCAGAGATCTCGCCAGCAATCGCTGAGAGAAGAGTAGATTTTCCACTGCCTACTGGTCCGGTGATGACTGTTAGACTTTGCGATGCTGTGGAAAATTGGATATCCTGTAAAACAAATTCCTCATCTCTCTCGATATGTCTGCACGAGAGATTGGACACACTTAAAGCACTGTGGTTTTCTTCATTTTGTACTAATTGGTGAAAATTAAATGCTTCTTCCTTTTTCTTCTCCGGATCTGACTGACTATTCGTGCCTTTGCTTGAACTACTCTGTGTGTTACTGGTGTCTTTCCTACTTCGATCAGGTGAGATGGCCGGGATATTTTCTAAAAGAAGGAAATCCTCTATTCGTTCCAGCGACGCATAAGCGTCGTATGTTTGTAGTAAAGCGGAGGACAAGTGACGGCATGTTGCTTTTCTTGCGATATTCATAAAACCTATCAGCATAAAGACATTAACAGGCGTGATGGGTTGGCCAGTAAGCACAAGAGTAACGACAGACAACAGGGTCGCCACTGATACTGAACTGTCTCTCAGGGCAAGAAAACCTGACAGAATGGCACTTTTCTTACGGATGATGTTAATTTCATTTCTGAAAACAAAACAAAGAAAAACTATGAAGATGCATCACTTAACCACACTGCAAGTGGGAGGTATTTTTAATATGCACAGGAGCTTTTTATTTTAATTTTAGTTATATTCTCTTCTAACGAAGAGTTAAATGAGTGAATGGTCAACAATGCCTTAGCAGTGAAGATGGGCATCACTACTGTTTTAGAAGACGTTACGAAGAATAACAGGCAGAAGATTATTGGGTCAACGACTGAGAACTCTAATCCCTTCTAAAAAGAATATGCGCTATCGCGGAAAGTGAACGTTGATGTTACCCAAACTCGCGGTTTGGCAATAGAAGACGATGAATGGTAACTGACTTAGATAGATCGGGGTACAATAATATAAGTCATCATTTAAATTTGACAATTTCTGGGTTACAAGAGTTAAATATGCAGATCTCCAATCAGCTATCAATCAAGAACGTGTTATTTCTTAACTGATTGACCCTATTCTCAGCTATCTATTTGAACACCATTCAGACACTGAGTCAAAACTTCAGCTACATATTTGTTTCCCATTTACCTTCGAGTGTGTTTAATTTTTGTTCGATATTCGTCCTCCCACGCACGCGTTTTGATGGCACGAATCCCAGACACCACCTGATTCATCAAGGAGATGCGCTGGTCGGACACCGCTGCTGTGCGCAGTCGCAGCGCGGCACTAATATGGGAGAACCCAGCAAAATACGGCACAAGAAAACACAGGAAAAAGACTCCCATAAGAGATTGCCAGCCAATCACGTACACGAGTAAAAGCACCAGCACCAGTAGGACAAAGCACGAGGAAAATGAGTCGAAAAAAAACCTGACAGTGTCTTCTTC
>JAHPZR010018844.1:12500-31892 GCA_019787425.1 Platygyra sinensis | reverse complement strand
GAAGTTGCAGGAATTGCCCTCGTCGTTGCGCGACTCGGGCAATTTCAGCAACTTCCGAAAACACGCGTGATATTATTACTTAATTTTACTCAGGCCCATGCGATTACCTATACATATTTTGGAATCCGATGAGGTGGCAAATTCTTGTCCAGTCTCTTACCGAACAACAAGCCAACATGGCGGCACAACAAGTTTTGAAGGTTTTGTCAGCATTGGCGTGTCCACCTTTTTCAGCTTTCTTCTTTACAAGCTGCAAGGGTCATTTATGTTTCTGGATCAACTAGAGTTTTCAAGTTTAACTAATTCATCAATTTTAAACAAAGAGAAAGAAATCCGTGGCTGTTTCTGAATTTCTGGCTCAAGTTTATTTAGCATAGATTTTTTATCATATTGTCTCTACATTTTCTCCTCTTAAACGCCATTACCTCTTCAGTTCAAAAAATATCAAACATTCGAGTCAGTGTTTTTATCACGAGGTTAGTCAAAAATCCTCCGCTGCGTGTCATATTCTTTTCTCAGAAATCTCAGAAATTCTCGTTCACTTTTTGGCCAGTTTTTGTTGCTAATAGCGAGACAGACACACGAATTTTAATTTATGCTCTGGCTAAACCAGCGAAATCCGACAACTTTCAAGTTTTCAAGTTTTAAGTTTTATTTATTTACAGCAAACAATTTAAGTTGTTACTAAGGTGGCTCGCAAATAACGAGAAGCTAATCGTGGCAAGCCAGACTGTACACGGAATAATCATAAAAATTACAATTTCCTCGATTTTGATTGGTTTAAAAAACTCCTATTTCCCACTAATTCACTTTTCAAGTTGTTATCGGACAGTTTGTTATCGGACAGTTCAATAAGCCAATCACATTCAAAGTTTGGCCGGTGACAGTTAAGACAAGAGAGGGAGACAAGGCTTGCAACTTAGCAGCCGTCAGCCGCGACCTCCTCCACTTCAAACTGGAATTAACAGAAAAATACTGAAAATCTCACCTGAATGGTGACGGATCTTGATAGATGATTTTTTTTCTCTATCTCTTCGCCGAATTTGAGCTTCATCTCTCCAACAGTTTCCGAGGAAATCGATGCTCAAGTCACAAATACAGCTTTCTCAATATGATCGGTGCCAAACTCAGCGACCAAAGGAATTCAAGGAATGCAGGCCGTTTCAAATCTACAAATCAGCGCTTGGCTTCCCACGGTTTTCCCGCGGGAAGCCAAGCCGAGTTATTCAGTCCGAGATGTGATTTAGATGTGCAATTTTCAGAGCTTTATTCACATAAACCCTCATTTATTCTCTACATTAAACCACGAACACATAGAGTGGTCTGCCTGTGATTTCACATTGTTAGCGGATACGTGCCTGTACAATCCAGCTCGACATCTGCGATCTCTTCAACATTCCCTTTGCACAGTTCCTGAAGCTTCGGCAAATCCACAAGCTGAAGGAGAATGTTCGACCAGCAGTTCCGCCCCAGTCAATTCAAACCAAGTTTCTTCATTAGCGAATGTGGCAGAATTCACCGGTATGCCGTCGTCCAAGTACAGCATGGCCACAAAATAAAATCTCTCGGCGCCATTTTAAATTGAATTTTAAACAGTTTTATATTTAAAACACCAATGACTTGAGAGAAAGTCCTCGTCCCGAAAAGCCAAGGAAACGAAGAATCATCATTGACTCTGGCTCTGACGTTTACAGCTTGAAGCGAGCTTTCTATCGACTCCGACTCAGCTTAAAAACCTTGAAATTTGCAGGAAAAACTGCCCTGGCTAGCGTTCGGAATTTTAACCAATTTCTGCGAAGTTCTGCGCAGTTGCGCGGTTTTCATGCATCGTTGCGCTTTTGACTGACATACGACTTGTTTTTCGCTCGTCACTTGGCAACCAGCAAATCCATTTTTAATGTTGTCAATTTCAGAGCGGCATTTTTATAGCTTGGCTATTCTTTTTCTCTCGGAAATTGTAATTTTTGTGATTAATGGGTAATAAGACTTCGTGTCTCTCTATACAACAGACGTATACAAAATATGTTAATTTTACTTTACAAAAGCCTATTTCTAACTATGTATCCTATCCAGGAGCCCATTACCCGGAGCTTCCATCTTCCATACTGACCCTCGCTCTGAGTCAACCCTTTCCCGTATCTTTTTATTTTTAGAAGCACCTCCCACGGGGATTCTCGCGAGTGTTTTCAATAACAGCCAATCATAAGAGACTCGTGGCCCTCTATTGTTATACGTCCCAAAAAAGCCACACGAAAGTATTTCAATAATGGCGGAAAACAAGGAAAGTTTTTCATATTTTTAGGATGTTATGCGGACGTCAGCGTGTTTTCGTGGAAAATTAAAGAACTCCCGCAGATATCACCGTTCTAAAAATAAAAAGATACGGGACAGGGTTGACTCAAGGGTACAGTTGATATGGAAGCTCCGGGTAATGGGCTCCTGATCCTATCTACATGAAGAACATGTTTACTCTCCGTACTACTTCCTATAATTTACGCGGTAACTACATTCTGACACTCCCTGTACCTAAAACTACGTCTTATGGCCTTCGCTCTTTTTCTTATCACGCCGTTAAACAATGGAATTTACTGCCGGACAATGTTCGAACTTTGAACCTTAATGACTTTAAAAAGGCATTAGCTAGCCTTAATTTAATGTAAATTTATAGCATTTTGTAAAATTTAATTTTAATATCGCATTTCAAAATATTCAGTAAATAGATGTATTTCATTTTAGCTTTTAATTATAAATATTGTACAGAATTGTATTTTATAATGTTATTGTGTATTTTTTGTTGTCATATTTTGCTATTTGTTAATTTTCTCTCGGAGAAATTAGCTGCAAAAGCTACTCTTAAATTCGAGATAAAATAAAGTTTATGTATGTATGTATGTATGTCTGTCTGTCTGTCTGTCTGTCTGTCTGTCTGTCTGTCTGTCTGTCTGTATGTATGTATGTATGTATGTATGTATGTATGTATGTATGTATGTATGTATGTATGTATGTATGTATGTATGTGTATGTGTCGTCCAATTCAGTCTGTAATCATACTCGTGATAAACAAATCGGACTCCCGCTGCGCGGTCGTCCGATTTCTTTATCACTCGTATGATTACAGACCGAATTGGGCTCCACTCAGTCCTATTACCATTACTTATTTAGACAGAAATAAGCCATTATTACATACAAAAAAACATGTAAACATTACTCTTTGTGCTTTCAAATATTTAGAAGGTAGAAGAATTTAAGAGAAAAGGAGAAAAAAACAATCTAGATAAAACTGAGAACAATATGTAAATAGGAAAAAACTACAGACTATACTTAACGTCAGTTGTAAATTTAATTTTCCATCTTGTTTATTAAGGTATCTATAACAGCATAAGAGTTTTCAGTTTCTAGAAATTAACCTCAGTTTTTCACGCGTCTGTCCTGTTATTGACAATGCAATTGGTCATAACATTGTCAAAGAAGTCTGCGGATCCACTCGGCTATCATCATGTGGATCCACAGCGACTTTGACAATGTTATGACGAAATTCATGATCAATAACAGGACAAACGCATGAAAAACTGACGTCAGTTTGTTAAAATGCATATACGGTTACAGATATTCTATTGGTTTTGATATCTTTCTCGCGTCTTATTTTAAACTGTAGGGATGTCTCATAACTGGATGTCATAATGGCGGCTATTGTGTAGTTGACGAGTTGAAACAAACATTTTCATGTTTGTGCCAGGTACCCTGGGCTGGAGAAAAATGTGACAAAATCGGTAAGATATCTTAAACTTAAAAAAAGATATACCATTGCTAGTTACTTAAGAGAGCAGGGAAATGCTGCCAATGGCTTTCGATAAGCTAAATTAGTTGGAACAAATCATTCGACCCATTCGAAACTACTCGTTGTCTTGTATGGTGGTCATATCCTCGATGGTACAGTGTTGCAAAAGTAGAAGCCCTTTTCTGAGTTCATCTAAACTCAGCGTTAAAGATAATAATACCGGCATAATTGTCAAGAAATTACGTTATTGCCATGTGCCAAAGTATTGAATTGATTTTTGACAACTTTGTATCCGTAACATTTTTAATTTGCTTATCTTTCAGATGCTTCCTCGTGCGATGAGGCTCAAACGAAAGCCAAGCAGCTTTTACAAAATGGAGAATATCTGTTCACAAATGAAAGCTTATGATTTAAAGTAAGCAAGATTACTTCCTTGTGATGATATTACAATGCTGTGTGCCGTTTGTTATTGTAGCAGTCTAAAACTCAGTTCAACTCTACCCTCCCCTCCTTCCAAATACATGCACCCCTTTTAAATGAACAAGGAAGCTAAAACTCTTGAATTGACCACCATTTTGACCAACCAAATTCTAGTTTTACTGAGACGAGAATAATTGCTTTTAAGTCATTAAGGACTACATTGGCCGACTTTCATTTTCTCGTCTAAACTGACAGAACACGATAAAAATAAAATACCTCTGTCTGTCCCACCTTAAGAAAAGCGTTTTCCTTGTAGGTGGTCATACTGTTGCTATGGTGGCCCATCGTGTCACGAAAATGTAAACAATTACAACGGGCAGTTTTTTGATACCGTGTGTGTAGCAACAACTGATAAAGAGTGGTTATAATACCCATTAAAATCTTGAAAAGTGCTGGTAACTGTTGTCCAGTACCTTAAAAGTCCATAAGGTCTATTTATACCATGAGCTCTCGGTGTCATGCTTTAAGTTAGGGGTTAACCTAAAATTCTATAAAAGAAATTCGAAGTTCTGTCTTTATCGCAATTTGAATCTTATGGTATTGAAGATATGTTTTCTCAAAACCGGTTATTTTTGTCTCTGAGAAAATATATTATGAGAGGGATTTGTCCAGTATTGAGTTGAAATTTCAAGATTTGTGGTTATGAGTAATCTTAAAACAGTAAGCTATTTGTCTTCTTTTAAAAAAATGATCAGTTCTTGTAGGAGTTATATTTTCCCAAGTAAGCCCTGGCATTCCCCAGGAGGTGGCAGACTTACTCAGCCGGTGTCAGACTACAGTACAGTTCTAGGGCAAAAAAAATGTTTTTCTTTTTAAAATTGCATATTTTGCCAAGATTTGGAATTAAATCCTACCACAAGAAAAGTTAAAAAATAATAATTCGCTCCTTCTACATTAGGTGTACTGTCACATGACAGATGACGGCAAAGGATGGACTCTTGTCGCCCGATTCTCAAATAGTGATTACAAACGTTGGATGTGGGATTCCGAGAATGTCTGGTATAGCCTTTGGAACTGCAGCTAGTCCGTCGGTGAATGCTGACATGATCTCACACGCATTTTGGTTGGTCAGCGGTAGAGAGTTTAAGAACACGCGCAGTGATGACCCCAGTCACTCTCCTTTGTTGCAAACCACAGGTAACTGTTTGGCTGGACAAACATTTCGATCAAAAATCACAAGTTATGGTGACTTTAGAAATGGCACAGTATGGGCCAGTGACCAGTGCCTGGGAAGCTGCACGGTTCAATATGGCGGCCAGTACAACTCAACAGACGGGTCTCAACAGGCTGAGTGCAATGGAAACATTCAAAGCGCCAACAACATCGGCTTCTGGTGTGACTGGCAGGATAGTGATGGATCAGTGATGATGATTGGTGGAGGAGGAAGTAATTGCTCAGGTGCTGACCACGGGATTGGAATAACGGAATCAGACGGTGCTTCTTTCGTTGAAAAAGGGCAAGGGGAAACTGAATATGACTTTGGTTATAATGCTACAACGGAAACCAAGCCATCTCGGGCATACGCCTGATTAAATCTTTGGATCTACTAAACGCGACTGATCTTAAGCCCTATCTATAAGTTTCAAGTGGTGCTATTAGCAAGAAAGAAACAAAAAAGTAACCTTGGTCTAAAGTACTTTAC
Source organism: Platygyra sinensis (assembly GCA_019787425.1). NCBI lineage: Eukaryota > Metazoa > Cnidaria > Anthozoa > Scleractinia > Merulinidae > Platygyra > Platygyra sinensis. Next base: position 25,992 of record JAHPZR010018844.1, on the reverse strand, counting down.
GGGAGCTTATATATGCTCAACAAAATTTAGTGTTTAATTGGTCAATATTTAGTGTTTGATTGCTCAATAATGAGTGCATCAATGGATTATAGAGTGGAAATGGAGGTTATAAATTGCAATACAGAAGTTGCTATGGAAACTATAGGGGAAGCACGAAATTTAAAAGCAAAACGCAAAATGGCTGAAAGCCGGTTTGCTTCGTCTGACGAAATAATTGTTGACCAACTGAACTTGACTAAATGCAAAAAACAAAAGCACTCCTAAATAAACACAAACGTGGTTGAATGCCTTTGAAAACTGGGCAAATGAAAGAAAATTCAACCCTGAACTGAAGGAGTACGAGCACGAAGATCTTGATAAAAAGTTACAAATGTTTTATGCTGAAGTACTTATCAAAGATCTGGATTAGAATACGAACCGAAGAGTTGAAGTCCATGTTGGCAGCCCTTCACCGGCATTTGAAAGAACGTCACTACAAGTTCTCAATAATACGGGACAATGTGTTTTATCAGTCCAGGTTAGTGCTTGAGGGAAAAGTAAGACATCTTCGCCAGCAAGCATGTGATTTCCAACTTGCTGTTGTTTTTGCCACAACAAATCCCGGTCGTTTTGTAAAATTAAAAATCAATAAAATGTATACAACCGTACCGCTTGTTGGATATGAGATTGCTTATAGCCAACTCGGCTCTACGGGCTTCGTTGGCCTCGTTGGCTATTTAACATCTCATATCCAACGCGCGCTCATGGAATAACTGTTAAATATACTCACTCTTAATGTCATTGACTGAGTTTATGTTGATTGGTTCAAGGCAACATTCTAATACTTTTAACCCTCCGATTGTTTTAAAAAGGGTTCGATTTGGCTGGATTAAATCACACACATATCAACTGTAATCCAACATGGCGAACCCTAAAACGAAATGGACACCTCACTTTTATGCGCATGCGCTAAACCGCTGACAATAAATGACAGCCTCCAGTCCCCCAAGCCAATAGGATATTTCCGAGTTCTCTTGTGCCTCTGTTTCAAAACGAGTCTTAGTGCCAAACCTTTCACATGAAAATGAGTTCTGCATGCAATTTCATTTTCATGCCAATCAAAGTCATTTTCAAAAAAACATTTTCGCACTCAGGCTCGCTTTAAAACAGAGGCACAAGGGAACTCGGAAATGGCCTGTTAAACAATTTAATTTGATGTCATTTGCATGAAACAAGGAGAAAAAGCCTTCTTCTCATGTTTTGATCACCTCTTAACCAATTAAAGGGTGGATGCTGATCGCACTTTTTTCACGTGAAATTTAAATATGATTGCTAGCGATAACACAAATTCAGAAATAAAATATAGACCGACAATTTTTTCAAGCAGTTAACTGAGCTAATTTCATTCCGTAGATTCTTTATCTAGATAAAATCTCTATTTTCATTGGAAATACGATTGTTCCGTGCCTTCAAAGCAGCTATCGAGCAAATAAAATGCACAAATAAATGATTATTTCTTGTTTTCATACAACCCGCAACTTAATTTAATGTTTGTTTTATTACAAATATTTGATTCAGCTACAAACAGGATCGATTCTAAAACGCTCTGCTGACAAAAACGCAATCTGTATTAGATCGATATAAATATCGTTCACGTAATTTCTTCATACGGAAATTCTGGATTCTTTCAATAATATTAAATACCGACAGATAAGGAATGTTTGCTTTATATAAATAAAGAACAGAAAGGTTGCGTGTCGTCTGTACACCATCATTTAATCTTAACAGAATAGTATTTCTATACTTTCTCAAAGGGAAGTCATTGATTTTATGAAAAGCTTTTATGAAGCTCGAGTTATTGCCCGTGGAAACAGTTGTAAACTGTGGACTGCCAAACTTGCTCATAAATGAGTTTTAATACTCGTTTTTAAAGAAAATTCGAGTAAGGAAAGTGTTCTTCTGGAAGAAAATATAACTGCTATCAGAATTTTTGTCCGGGTTGTCTGATAATTCGAGCTACGTTTTGTCAGAAAAGAAGCTTTTGTTAATTCTCGAGAAATTGAATTAAACCCAGATCTGGCAGCGATTCTTCTTCTACTTACCTTTGACCATAGGCTCATGTGCTCATCGAACACCTATTGTTTTCATTTTTGGATGAATTTTTTTTTTAGCGGGCACCCCAAAAACTTCATAAACAGGAAATTGATTCGCGCATTCAATGAAACAACTCAATTTTTTCAGAATTACTGCATAAATTTTTCCTCCTTCCAAAATCTAAAAACTATCTGCCTAGCTTAAACATTAGGAAAATTATAACGCTTTAACCTGATTCTTAAAGTGCCCATATCGTCAAAATTTTTATTTTCCCATCTGATCCTATATTCCATGAAATGAACTTTGGCGAAAAAAATTTTCGATTTGGATAAAAAGCGATTTTTCTATGAAGATTTAAAAACTTGAAAATCCTATTTTATTGCGGTCTACCCGCGCCGCTGATCACATCATCGACATGCTCAGATTTCTGACGTAGATTAAGGAACACGTGACTTCAGGCTTGACTTGTTTCGCCTGTTTTACCTCTGTAAATTTAGCTTTGCAGTCTATGCAAAATGGTTCTTTCCATCATTTGGTATGAACTACTAAGTTTAATTTACAGAGATAAAACAAGCGAGATAAGTCAGCGTGAAGCCACGTGTTCCTTAATCTACGTCACAAATCATTCCCAACCAGAGGAAGACTGGTGCGAATGGTGGACCAAAATGGCGGCAAATTTGAACGTTTTTAAAACTTCTAAAAAAGATTGCATTTTATCCAAATCGCATTTTTCTTTCGCAGTAGTTCATTGGGTGATCTATAGAATCAGATAAGAAAATAAAAATTTTGATGATATGGGCACTTTAAAAAAAACGTCTTTGTCATTTTAGCTGACATAGCCTCCAAACAAACAGATTTTTCAAAAGTGGGGCCTATGCATGAATGATGACTGTTATCAGCGTAATGTACTAAGCCTAGGCTACAATTATCTGTAGCAAAAGCTGCGGGAACTCATAATTTAAAAGCGCGGAAAATTCCAGATGACACACTTTGCATATCATGCCCTTTTATTGGGCACTGTGGGTCATTTGCTGGCGCTGTTGTTTAATAGTTGCACTTTGATAGGTTCTCGCTCTTCTGGCTCTCCAAGAAGATTTTATTACTTTTACTCGCTAAAAGGATTCGACTACATACAAAATACACAATAAGAGAAGGAAAGTAACGAAAAATTCAAGAAGTTTTAGGGAAAAGACTCTTTCTAGCCGAAGGTAGGACGTGAAGCGCAAAGTCAAGCGGGTAGAAAGAAAACGCAAATTTCCATGGGTGACTGGAGTGGTTGCAAAGTCTTAAGGTTGCGCTATCAGATTGTTAATATGTTCCTTTCTTTAACTAAGATAAGGAGAAGGTGGCTCCTTCCAACGCTAACGAACTTTGACTTCCGACCATGCTATTTTACTAATTGTATGACGTCATTGAATTGTGGTTATGCGCGAACGGAAACGATTTAGGATGCGCAGTGAAATGGTGCAAGGAATTGTGGTTATGCACCAATGGATGATTTAGGATGCGCAGTGAACCATGTGCTTGCTTGTCTTGGCGAAGGAAGAAGGTGAGTTATTCTGTGTGTAACTTGCTCTTTTTTTTTTCTCTTTCTGCTTTAACCCTTCATATCCTTAATAACCCTTACTTATGTAAAATTTACCTTTGCTTTCTTTCATGGTCAAATTGGTGATTCTTAAAGTAGTGTCAAACTGTGGTGTATAAATTAAAATCTGCCCTTTTATGCATCAACTTCATGCATGATCATGACGCATCAATGGCGAGGTGTGACAAGGGTTACCGGTCCACCGATAACCAAAAACCTAATAACATTAAACCACAAGCCGAAGAGACTGAGACTCGTTCTACCTTGTTTAGTTGAGTAAAACACACTATCGTTGCGGATTTATGTTGTTTTCCTCGCTGGAGAGCGAATTCAAATATACAGAATGCGTGTTGACGGAAGTATTAACCGGCCGGAAAGAAAAAGTTCTTAACCTAGTTTTGTTTATTTGAATATTTATTCATCATTGCTTTCTTACATTAGTCCTGAAAAAGTCCCAATGAGGAGTGGCCAAATACGTGTACATTTTTATATTTTACGAAACGCGACAACTCAGTTCACGACATAGGTGTCTAGGGCGTTCCCAAAAAATACGAGCAGAAGTTTCATGTCAAGCTGGTGTTTCTGAACAGCAAGGTTTATACGAAAGCCGGGCGCAACTCTTAAAAACCACCGCATTTTATGAGCTCCTGCCTGAGAGCATTGAGAATCTGGCGACAACGACTATTTTGACACATCGCTCATATTTTGCCTTAAGATACCCTTTGGTGAACTGTTTTCAAAAATCATAATTTTAAGTTCCAGCGTTTTTTTGTTTTCGAAAAAAATGCGAAAGTTTGAATATGCGGTTAAAGTGTGTTTTCCGCCCAATGAAATGCCCCAAATAACACAGAAAGACGAAGCGCTCGTTAAGTCTTGAAATTTAATCAATAACTGTTAAATTTTACTCACGTATAGAATAGCTATTCCGCTTTAAGCCTAACCGGTAGTAAATATGCCAAATGCTTCAATATTCTGAATTTTCAAGGCATCCTAAAAACGCGTGCGACGACCGCTTAACGAGAAGCAAAATATTGGCTAATTTTGAATGGGTAAAACCCTTCCTGGTACGTTGTTTTTTCGTTATTTGACTCTATGGTCTAAACGTTGTGTTCTTTAATTGTTATCCTCCCAAATCTCAAGCTCAAACTCGACGCGCTTACGTCTCTACAACACGAGGTTGTTTGTAGTGTACAGCTCACAGATGCCCTGATAATTTGAACACGAAATGGACGCTGAACTTCGCGGTTGATGAAAAATTAATATTAGCTCTTGTATTTTCTGCCTTGACCTAACAACTAGTTTATCTCAAGAGTTAGGTACATCATTTAGATTCATGGCAAGTCCTGTGAGTGACAAGATTAAAACAATGATAAAATTTGAAAAGCAGTTGTCAACAGATAATCTGTCGATTTCACATGGGAGTGAATACACAAACACTAGTCGCAAACGTTCCTTAGCTGAGTTGCAACGAAAACAACAGCATTATATCCTTATCAACGTATAATTTATGATTTTATAAGAGAATTTTCAGCAGCTCAACAGGTTTATTTCGCTTGTGACTCTTGTAGTTTTATGCTCAATAGTATAGCTAATGTATTAATTACGCCCGCTTGTCGCTAGCTCTTAAGTTTAAAAACAACTCAGCTCATCGTGCGGAGCGTACATTCAGATCCAAAGCAAACACAATACATACCAAGACCTCTAATCTACCCCAATGACACCGCATGTAGCCTCTGAAGCCTAATATTTCTCGAATCGAGTACCTTTACTATCAATGATAACTGACACTTTTATATGACGGCGGTTTTGCTGTTGAAACCCGAGAGTAACGCAACACTCCTTTGAGTCACACACAGTGAGAAATATCTGTTGTCAATGTGAAATGTCGAGTTAGCAGGCAAGTGAACTTAAGTAAGCATAATTCTCAAGTATTGTAAAATCGAATACAACCCCGCTTATTTCTAGGTGTCATAGTTATCTTAGTATTTTACAAGCAAAATACAAATTGTGGCCAAACTTTTTCCTGCGCATTTTTCACACCTTGTTTTTGGCAGGAAGCGAGGGCAGGGATAGTCGGCGTCATAAAAGTCTGTTAACAAAGAGGAAGAGTAACCCTAATGACAGAGTTATCCTAACAGTAAGACTTCCCCAGCACTCGAAAGTTTGTTATTTTGTATCGGAGTGCTTATGAGGCAGCCACAATACACTAAGATGACAAACCCTAGGTGAGCGTGAATGTTACCCTTGCACCTGGGTTAGATGTCGTCCTTGTAAACACTCGGATAGGACAACTCAGCTACCTAAACAATTTAATCTCAATTCCATGAAACAAAATATGTTTTACACACTGACAATTAACAAGTAATCAACAAAAATGTTTTCGATGTGTTTGTTGCTACTGTCGCTAAAATATCCTTATGCAGAATTGTTTATAGCCTTGCCTTTAAGGTGGCCGAACAGAGTTTCCAAGTGCCTATGCCTAATTCTCCATAACTTTTAAACTATTCATGCTTTGGCGCCCATTTTTTGCAAGAGTCAAGGTTAATTACAGAAGTATTTATTCTCGCATTTTGACTGGGGTGTGTGCTGTTGCCATGGCAACGGGGCTGGTTAAAAACAAGGGCTTCAACCCTGTCTCATCGCAGTACTGTTTGTACTGGCACGCTATCCTCTGTGGAATGAGTGTACTACGGATGACGTTTGGTAATTCAAAAGTTTTTCCCGAAGAAAGCGTCAGCATGTTCTGTCCAAAAGGCAGATCTTGGACTAAATGAGGACTCGTAATGAAGGACAGAAAATGGTCCAACTACTGCCGCTCAACTCAACTCTACTCTCACGCCCAAACTGCAGGCGATGAAGGTTGGCTATGGTGTAATGATATCTCGACAAGCCTGGTATGAACACCACGATGGCCTTGTAGCTGGCAAGACCTGCCATGATGGACAAAATCTGTCTTCTCGTGTCCCAGTTATTTGCATTGCCATAAGCCTCTGCCTAAGCCTCGGGGTAGTCCTTTGACGGTTGCGACAGTTCTTCTGGACCAAGGGCCTTCTTCATGGCAGTAGACGAGACAATGGCTTGCCAAAGAGAACCTGCGTCTTTCGGGCTGATTGTGCGGAGGACTGAGGACACGATCTCTGCGGTTCTTTTGAGGTATTGCTGCTTGGTTCTAACAGTGACTTGTTCCCACTCAAGCCTGCAGGGTTTTTCTATCGGAGCGATACCGTCGGAGAGTAAACACTCATTCAACTTTTCTTGAGGCACTACCGACGTTGCCTTCACAGCTTGCGTTTCCTTGCCCGTGCTGGAAACAATGCTATCTCTATCTGGACTAAGGAAAGTCTCATCATTGACAATTCTGCCGCCAGATCCTCAGATGAAACATCGCTGTCCGAGGGATCCTTCAATAGTAACTAAAAAGCGTATTTAGTTTATTCTTTGTATGTTGGTGAATGTGTGTGCAATGGTGTCGGGGTAGGTTTTGGGCTGGCATGTTTAAATTAACACCCTGCACAACATTAGTCAGATTCTTACCGTGGTTTGTTCCTGAGATGACTCGGCATATAGCACAGGTTTTCATCGGGAGGCGCAGCCAAAGGTGCTTCCGCTGACTTCTGCTCCGGCAGTGACTTGCTTTCCAACAGCTGTTTACTCACGAACTCTTTAAACTGTTTGCTAATTGCTGAAAAAGTAACGCAATAAACCTTTCACTACTTGCTGGAACATATACTGCTCGAGGACAGTTAAAATAACTCGAAAAAGCTATTACGACATCAGAGTGACTTTAAGACCAGAGAAATAGCTGTTGTATTTTTCTCGCGCAATCCCTTGCCTTATTTCCCTTTGCGATTGCACAGGCCAGTCTGTTTCACCACACTCATGGTTCTGAAATAGGAACAGTTACTTGTATGTACGAGATCTTGCAAACATTTTAGGCCACATGCAACTGATAAAAACAAAACAACTCACGCGATCCAATTGGAATGAGAATCTTGGTTTCCTCTAAAATAAATGCCGATTGGTGGCTATTCACTCGGTAGCTTCCTTTAGCATTCGCCGATTTGCAGGCGGCCACCTCTGCAGGGACTGTGCAGACAGATTTCCCTGTCCTCCAACGGATACCATAAACAGCCCTGTGGTGCGGACAAATCTTAAGCAATTCGTGCTCTTCCTCCACTTTAAACACACTGAAACATTGGCAGCTTTTAGCTGAACATCTTCTCATCTACATCAGTGTGGGAACTTACGGTTCGAAAATAGTATGACACCACTCACCAGCTCTCGCCAACAGCAACTTCATCTCTGTATTGATACCCTCATCCCCACTTAGTTTGAAGCTTGCTAATTGACTGCTGACATCTTTAGCGCAGTTTTTTAAACTAACACACTCGACGTGTCCTGGAGAGTCGCTCCATTGCCCGCAAGTGCTTGGCCTACCTTGTAATGTAATGTAACTACAGAAAAATGCCATAATCATGAAAAATACGAACACTTGGGGGCACAAAATGGCACAGCTAAGCCAACAGCGGGACTGGGGCCCGTTTCTCGAAGCTCCCGGTAATTACCGGGCCCGTTAAGCTGTTTTGCTTTCCATTCTAGAGGGAGTTTCAAAAAGTTTGAAAATTGTACACTAAAGTTATCAGCTAAAGAAACAAAGTGGACTTCATCAGAGGTCAGAACACGCCCCACGTTTCTCGAGACTTTGATATCAAAATCTGATTTCGGGCCCGGTAAGTCACCAGGTCTTTCGAGAAACGGGCCCCAGGTCTCATATGTTCCTGGTTTTCCAGTTTAATGTAGCCAATAATTTTATACCGCACCTGGTGTGTGCGTGACTTGGCTGTTGTGTAACTTCGTAAGTAAAGTAACCTGTATGGTGAAGATTTCAAACACATCTGGTTCTTACAACGGATGTATTAATGTTCGCTGAAAGTTGGAGCGATAGCAAGTCGATGGGAAAGCGGGTTTTGGTGCGGATTTTGTGTTTATTTTAGAAATATATTGATATGACTGTGCGTGGTTTGCGTGGGATCGGGAAGTTGTAGGTGAAAGGTGAAACTAGATCAACCTACAGTCCAGTCAGAAAATCACAAATAACAAATTAGTTTACACCATTGCGAGTAAACTAAGCGCTGTTAGACACAGCGAGATGTTATCTTTTACCAAATCTTCTTTGGAGAGATCTGAAATGCATCCCTGAAAAGACGACCATTTCCGCAATGTTTACATAGCAAGTCGCCATGTACTTTGAAAATGGTTTCCCACAACAACTTATCTTGAAATCTCATGGTAATAATCACAAGATAAATATATATCTTAGGGTTTTATTTCGTAAGTTGCTCAGAAAAAACGATAATCCACTCACTTAAATGTGCAAAACAGCAAACACTGAGGTTTCAGTCTTACTTTATTTCGAAATGTAGATAAATATTAGGAAAGATGTGCCGAATATTGTTTGTAAATTCCTGGTTTTTTCAAAGGGAACCAGTTCAAGTCCGACCTTGAGATTTGGCATGATAACAGTTAAAAGACAAATCTTTTCAGCTGTAAAGTTAGATTCTAAAATAGTTAGGTACCAGAGAGGGTTTTATGCAGTCAAAAATAGCCAAAATTTTGCCGCTCGTTAACCAGTCGGAGGAAGTGTTTGTTGAATGGCTTGAAAACTTAAAATAATAGAGCATTTGACATATTTTGTAACTTTAGCCGTAAAGAGGAATAGCTTATCTATATCTGAGCAAAATTTAAGAGTAATTGATTGAATTTAAAGAGTCTACGAACGCTTCGTCTTTCCGTGTTATTTGGGGCATTTCATTTGGCCGAAAACGCACTTTAACCGCATTTTTGAATTTTCGAATTTTTTTCGAAAACAAAAAAGCGCTGGAACTTAAAATTATGATTTTTGAAAACAGTTCACCAAAGGGTATCTTGAGGCAAAATATGAGCGATGTGCCAAAATAGTCGCTGTCGCGAGATTCTCAATACTCTCAGGCAGGGGCTCTTAATGCCATCATCCTGAAATTGTCTCCAATCTCCCAAGCCAATTTTTAGGTAGGACTTACTTGCTGTTTAAGATGCAGATCGTTACCTCTTAGCTGAAGTTAGGATTATAATGACGCAGTTAAGTTACGTGATAGCAAGCAAAATGGTTCCAAAATATATATATGCACAACAGTCATCTCGCGTGCCGGATCTCAATGAATAACATTACTGTAATTTCTTCGTTTAAGAGTCGTCATTAAAAGGGCTCATTCATCGTACTTTGAATTATTTTGGCTACCTACAAAATTAGCTTAAATTAAAAGAAACCTAAAAAGGTTGTGGTTTGCTAAGATAGAAAAACACCAAAGCGATAAAAATCATCCTGGAATTGTCTCCAATCCTCCAAGCCAATTTTCAAGTAGGACTTATTTGCTGTTTAAAGTGCACCTAACCCCAAAATTGTTTTCGCTAAATCGAATCTACTTGTTATTCGAAGCATTTGGGCGCAAAAAGTTTTGAATTTGCTTGAATCCTCGATTTTCTATGCCCTCTCAAAGTCGCGCTTGAAGTGTTGTAGACCGAGTTTTAGGGAGTCTGGGGCGGCGGTTGCTGATGACGTCTACCCAGGAACCAAACACATTGGCGCCTTAGTCTGCTCTCTGTATTTGCTCGAGAAAATGGAAAGCAAAACTAATCGTTCCAATATATTTTGGGACTAAAACGTCCGAGTTTTGTTTAAGAATCATTTCTTTTTCATCACGGGAGTCAGAGTTAAGTTTTGATTCGAAAGACTCCGAAATAAACTTCGATCGAGCACGTTCGACAACTGTGAAATCACTGCTTGGAGCTTTGAGAGCACTTCGCAATATTTAAAGCGACGACGGGGAAGACCTGTTTGTGGACGAGCTGCTTGTATATTAGGAATGGAAAGCTAGACGTGGAGGAGGAAGGAAACGAAAAGCAGGAAAGAAAACTGAAGGACTGCTTTGGATGATAAATTCATTACCTAAACACAAGGTTCCCACGAGTGTTTAAAGCCCGCCTACAGTTGTCGTTGGGAGAATGTATTTTGTCAAGGTATGGCTGTTCTATTAAGTCCAGTTTGTAATTTACTTTCTGGAATGCTTCATGTTTATAAGAGCGAAGTACGTGTTGCAGTTTTCGAGACGTGATGACCTCCAAAACACTGGCATCGATCCGACGAATTGAAAATCGTAGCATTGTTTGGACCTTTATTTTTGAAGCTGCGGGAAGGAAAGCGGAAGGTAGCGTTTCATATAATTATCGATTTCACATTGTTATTCGTTTTAAGTCGCAACTACAAATAACCGATGTAATTTTTTCTCAATGCTTGCAGTGAAATTCGTCGGATAAGCGACAGGATGTGCTCCCTAAGCGGTCTGCAGATAATATTACGCGATCATATTTTCGACACTATTGCACATAATTTTTGTCGAACTGCTGCCTTCCAAACCTTCGAAGAACTCTGCGTGTCTAACATTTTTGTTATCATGTAATGTTAAAGGATTAGTCTTCGACTTTTATCTGAATCGAAAGAGGAATAATTGTTGGTTGGCGGCGTATAGTTGCGACTTGTTTACATATCAGTAAGCTTATATATCGGTCGTAATGCCTCGCGATTGATCGCACGACTTTGCCGGGTATGTTATAAATACTGTGGATAGGTTGTCGTTAGTATCTCTACAAATTGATAGTTGGCCTTCAGGAGAAAATGTTGAAAATGGCATTTTAAAGTCTGTGAAACAAATTCCACTAAGAGTTCTTCAATGGTTCTCACTCTCACTGTTAGTTCGCTTGTTCGATAATTCGACAAAATCAACCATGGTTTACGTTTTTATTGTACTATTGACCGATCATCGCTATTAAATTGTATAGTATGTCTTTCTTTAAATCTTGTATATTACTGCAACAGCCGATAGCACCTCTGGAAGGCTTTCAGTTGACTCTGCTAGCTATGTTATAACGAGCTTAGTCCCATGTTTTTTCAGTAATTTTGGCAACCTGCAAAATTTGCTTAAATTGAAAGAAACCTAAAAAGTTGTAGTTTACTAAGATAGACAACAGCACAGAGATAAAAATTAACAACGACTGTTCGCGAGATGGCTGTTGTGCATATATTTTTTAAATCATTTTGCTTGTTATAAGTAATAAAAAAAGAACAAGCTAAAGTTGGTTAAGCATGGAGAAGATAAACATAGATTACAAACGACACACTTAAAAGATTTAGCGTTAAGTTTCAGAGAGTGTAGTGTTTGATGCTTTGAATTGGCTATTGTGTATCACTACACGAGAACATTACCAATCTTCCAATCTAGCAGGTTTGTTTCATTTTAAGATAATTCCGTCAGCATGTTTACTTAGAATTTTACCTTAATGTAAACAATGTTGAAATGCTGTAGTGTATGGTTAGCTAGCCCTTCCAACTACGCGACATCTGCTTTAATAAAGTTGCAACAATTTACCACAATTTGCCACCTGGCTTATGACAAAATTAAACTGCCCATATTTTGAATCTAATTGAACAAATATCCTGTGCTTTTAGTGTTTTTCTGTGCGCAGGTGGCCCAAGCTCCTGAGGAATCATCTTGTTTAATTGATGTTGCGTAATAGCGAAATTATAAGACTTTGTATAAGAATATTTACAATCTTGATGTTTGTTCGCTTTTTCGGCTTAATTCAAGCGATTTTGGTGAGTCATCATTGCCTAGCTTTGGTATTTATTTCGCCAAAATCGCTTAATTAAAATCAGCAAAACCGAACAGACTATGTAACTGTCACACCGACAACTTAGGTTGCATCCTCATCTCCAACAGAAATCAACTAATCAAAGTCTTCTTATTAGTCATAGTAGTCTTGGTACAACTTCCCTTTCTAAGATGACTTGTTACCAAGCGGTGGGTCGGAACAGGGTTCTTCTAGCTTTTCTCCTGTTTCAAGGAATGATAAATGTTTCTTATCTCGCGGCCACAGAAGACGCTACATCGTCTCGTTCGGCATACTTCACCACGCACGTGGTATATATGACTGATTTTACTGCAAAAATGCCTCAAGTAATATACTTTGTCATCGAGGTTAAAGCAACTTTTGCTAAGTGCGATTTGAGATTTTCAAGCACACTTGAGTCAAGTGCTTGCTTGAAACTAACTTAACTTCTAGTGTGAAACGAAGTATATATTTGCCCATTAGTGATAGCTACGCGCTTAGGATAAAAAGTTCACAGTTTTGCCAGTTATGTATTCTATAATCGTTTTTCTTGACGAGTTCATTAAATATCTTATCGATCTAAACGTGCTATTCGTCAACAGCTCAGTATATCATTCTTTGGTTTTAGAGGGTAGTAAACATTTCACTATTCGTCGGGTCTTTTCAGTTGTGAACCTCTATTGTGTATCACGAAAAGATTACCAGTCTTCCAATGTGACAGGTTTGTTTCATTTAATCATTTTGAGTATCATTCCGCCAGCATGTTTACTTACTTACAATTCCAGCTTATCAACTAATTAAATGTAAACAATGTTGCAATTCTGTCGTTTATGGTTATCTAACCCTTCCGACTACACGACATCTATTTTAATAAAGTTGCCAACATTTTACCACAAATTGCCATCTGGCTTGTAACAAAACGGCTCATATTTTAAATCGAATTGCACAAACATCCTGTGCCTTCACTATCGGTCTGTGCGCAGGTCGCCCCAGCCAGAGCTCTGAAGAAAATCATCGTGTCTATGATCTTGCGTAATGGCAAATTTCTAAGGCTTTGTATGGAATTTTTTGGCTTAACTGAAGCGATTTTGGTGATTTTAGTGAGCTCCCTTGGTTAAGTATTTCCTTCGC
>JAHPZR010018844.1:0-7500 GCA_019787425.1 Platygyra sinensis | reverse complement strand
TTTTAGAGGGTAGTAAACATTCACTATTTCGTCGGGTCTTTTCAGTTGTGAACCTCTATTGTGTATCACGAAAGATTACCAGTCTTCCAATGTGACAGGTTTGTTTTCATTTATCATTTTGAGTATCATTCCGCCAGCCATGTTTACTTACTTACAATTCCAGCTTATCACTAATTAAATGTAAACAATGTTGCAATTCTGTCGTTTATGGTTTCTAACCCTTCCGACTACACGACATCTATTTTAATAAAGTTGCCAACATTTTACCACAAATTGCCAATCTGGCTTGTAACAAAACGGCTCATATTTTAAATCGAATTGCACAAACATCCTGTGCCTTCACTATCGGTCTGTGCGCAGGTCGCCCAAGCCAGAGCTCTGACGAAAATCATCGTGTCTATGATCTTGCGTAATGCAAATTTCTAAGGCTTTGTATGGAATTTTTTGGCTTAACTGAAGCGATTTTGGTGATTTTAGTGACTCACCTTGGTTAAGTATTTCCTTCGCTAAATCATTTCAAATCAACAAAAAAACGCGAAGAGACAACCTACTCTCAAGCCCGGACAACTTACTGGCACCTCATCTCACCAATCATGTTTTCTTATTACACTACAAAACTGTGGATGTCATAGGAACGTCACGACACTTATAAATGTGACGTTTTTGGAAAAATTTCACTTTCCAAGACAACTTACCAAGCAATGGTCGAAACAGGGTTCTGCTAGCTTTTCTCCTGTTTCAAGGAATAATAAATGTTTCTTATCTCGCGGCCGCAGAAGACTCTACATCGTCTCGTTCGGCATACTTCACGACGCACGAGAATCAGCGGCTAGATGGCCATGTCGTTGAGAAGTTGAGTCACCTGATTCAATATCGTGCAGTTATTCCTGTCTGAGAAATCCCTGGTGTACTTCCACAAACTTCAAGATGTTATCCGAGAAGAACGGCAAAGGAACGTGCGAACTGAACAGCACGGAGTCCTCGATGAAAACACTCAGTTACATGAACAAGGAGTAATATTTTCTTTGATCTTGAAAGTAAGACATTATTATGTTTATGACCAGTGGTATTAAGAAAGTTTGCACTTTTTTTCTCTGTTTAAGAATATACCTTCTTAAACTTATTAATAATTCATCAATTTTAAACAGCGAAATCGTGACTGTGACAATGATCTAAGGCCCCGTCGACCCGTATCTGGATATTTTTTAATCTGCAAACTTCTTTCCAGATACGGCTTCCGTCCACACTCATCCGGCGGACTTGACAGCGAATCCAGTGAAAAAAAAAAATAATAATTAATTAATCCTCAACGAATCCAATAACGTGTGGGCGGGTAAATCCGGATATTTTCGAATCCGATGACATAGCAAATTCGTGTCCAGTGTCTTACCGAACAACAAAAAAATTACGGCGGCACAACAACTTTCGAATGATTTTTGTCACCATTTGGGTACCCACCTTTTTCAGCTTTCTTGTTTTGCAATCTGCAAGGGTCATTTATGTTTCTGGATCAACTGCAGTTTTCAAGCAATTATTCAGCAATTTTAAACAAAGGGAATGAAATCGGTGGCTGTGTCTGGATTACTGGCTTTATTTAATTTAGCATAGATTTTTTTATCATATTGTCTTTTTATTTTCTTCTTTTGAACGTCTTTACCTCTTCAATTTAAAAATATATATATATATATATATATATATATATATATATATATATATATATATAACTGTATATATATATATCAAACATTCGAGTCAGTGTTTTTATTACGAGGTTAGTCAAAAATCCTCCGCTGCGTGTCGTATTTTTATCTCTGAAATCTCAGAAATTCTCGCTCACTCATTGGCCAATTTTCGTTGTTAATAGCCCAACAGACACATGAATTTCTAATTTATGCTCTGTGTCAACCAGCGAAATCCGACAACTTGACAATTTGTTGTTGTAAAAGTCAAATTTATGTCAGTTTTTCACGCGTCTGTCGTGTTATTGACAATGCAATTCGCCATAGCATTGTCAAAGTAGTCTGCAGATCCACTCGACTATCACCATTGATATAATAACCCAAGTAATTGTCACATTTTGATTGGTTCTCGCCTATGATTTATTAGAGGACAGATGCACGATTGACGTCATCATTACAAAGGTTTTCCCTCTGCCGTTTTAAAATGGCGGAAGGTTTTGAGAATTAGGATAAATTTTACGTGACTGGGCAAAAGATAAGGTACAAGGTATAGAACAGGTTCGAGATGCCAAAAGAAGAAAGACAAAGCCGTTTCTTTTAGAAAATGATCCAGAAAAAAAATTTCGACTAGTCTCAGTCGGCAGTCGAGCGAGACTCAACCACGCACAAACCTGGTCTTGGTAAGCCGAGAACCATTGTTTTATCTCTAATTTATCAAAACCCAATAAACAAAATGTTTCTGAGATAAATTTATTTTAAAAATTCAACTTTTCCCGGTTTCAAAACAATTGTTGACACACTGATTGATGACAGTAATGAAATATAGAAACATCAAAACATCACTTCTTAAAGGGACAGTGTCACGAGGATTTTGCAGTTTTACGTCAATTCTGTGTTAAAATCATTACTTTGAGGCTAAATCTTAAACAAAATGCTTCTGTAAAGCTACGACAAAGATATCAAATGAATTTTATCAGAGCTAGCTAACCATAATAAATTTCTTGAGTATTTTTGGAACAGGCAGCCTGAAATCTTGAAAAAATTCGCAATTTTTTCAAGTTTCAATCCCCTTCCATCCTTGCCACCCGTAGCGACAGGCGAAAGGAAACAGTTTCAGTACCTTCAAATAGTCTTTAATAACAAAGCTAGACCTTTATTTTTGGAATTCAATTGATGCGAAGACACCTTTTAGCTTTTTATAAAGTTGCCAAATAGCGTGACATTGCCCCTTTAAAATCGGTAAAATAAACACATAACCTTCTTTCCTATGCAAATGTTCCTGTCCGTTTCAGGGCACAGCAGCGAGTTAAGTATAGCTAATCACGGCTCACGGCTGACAGTATCGCAGCTAAAATGTGTCTCCGACCGTATATCAAACTGATCTTAGAATCACCAACCACAGAAGACAAAAATCTCCACCGTCATTTACGCTCCTTTCATTCAAAACTCGAATCAAATGGCTTCTAGGTTGACCGCAACCACAAGTTTTCCGAGGGTATTTTTTCAACTCCTGCAATTTTTAAGGCAACGTCCAAGCTGTTCGGCTCACAGGGTTGCTCTGATGACAAAACCTGACCTGATTTTTCCAGCATTTTCTTCAAGATTTGTAGATTTCGCAGTTAAATTCTGCTTTCGCTGTAAGTTTTCATTCCTCGAAGAGCGACGCTCGAGTCAGATTTGACAGTGACGCGATTTTCCTCGACCAATCACAATTCTTTGCTACGCACAGTAACCAATGAAATTGTTTCATTTTGTATAGATAATAGATTACGTCAAATGGCTTTTTTTCGTCTTTGCCAAAGTGGGCAAAGGCGGGGGCAAAGGCTGACTTTCGCGTTATGTTGAAATATTTTGAAATAAAAAAAGGCTTTTCGTTATTATATAAAACAAATAGATTCCATTTTGCCGTGCGTCTGTTCAATAATAGATCACAGGAGACGTCAAAATGTGATAAGAACATCAGTGACACACTCGGCTACCCCTTGTGTGCCACTTTTTTGTTCTTACCACATTTTGACGTCATCTGTGATCTATTACTGAACAGACGAACGGCAACGTGGAATCTATTTGTTAAGTGGATCCAGAGCGACTTTGACAATGTTTTGACGAAATTTATGACCATTAACAGGACAGACGCATGAAAAACTGACGTCAATTTGTTAAACTGCTTATGCAGCTTCAGATATTCTATTGGTTTAGATATCTTTTCCGCGTCCTATTTTAAACTGTAGGGATGTCTCATAACCGGATGTCATAATGGCGGCTGTTGCGTAGTTGACGAGTTGAAACAAACATTTTCATGTTTGTGTCAGGTACCCTGGGCTGGAGAAAAATGCGACAGAATCGGTAAGAAATCTTAAACTTAAAAAAAGATATACCATTGCTGGTTACTTAAGAGAGCAGGGAAATGCTGCCAATGGCTTTCGATAAGCTAAATTAGTTGAGCCAAATCATTCGACCCATTCGAAACCACTCGTAGTCTTGAATGGTAGTCAAATCCTCGATGGTACAGTGTTACAAAAACAATAGCCCTTTTTTAATTCACCTTAACTTCTGAAAAGAACGAGGCCTTGTGGACAACAATTCATACCAACATGAATTTAATTTGCATGTGAACGAAATCTCATTTTCATATGAAAGGATGGACGCCAAGACTCGCTTTTAGAAAGAGCTAGGCTCAACGTAATTTGGAACTTGTCGGAGATGGCGGCGGAGGGAGTTCCCCAAACAAACCTTGGAAAAACAGATCAGTGATGCCAATTGCAAACTCAGTGTTAAAGATAATAAGACATAATAGTCAAGTTATGTCTTATTTTATTTTTTTAATTAACAAATTACGTAAAAGAACGCTTTGTTTTTGCCATTTGTCAAAGTACTGAGTTTATTTCTGACAATTAACGTTGTAACATTTTTAAAGTGGTACTATGATCAAAAAATCATGTCCTTTTCTCCTTCAGATTTTTAAAGTTTGTTGACTAACACCTAACTGGCAAAATTTTGAGCTTTGAGTTTTATCCGAAGGCTGTTTATTTTGAGTGTAAGTTTTGGATTTTCTGCCATTACTCACGTTCAAAGCTGACCGACAGGACATCAGAGGGTTTGATCTAGAGAAAATGACGTCATTTCCTCATTAGCTTAAGATTTCAGCGTGTAAACGCAATTTATTATATATGCAAAACAGGGGTTTAAAAGTCTGAAAGCCCGAAACTTCCGTGCTGCATATTAATTCAGCCGCGTACACACGCGTTGCATTCTTAAACTGGCGAGTCTTTGACGTCATTTTCTCCTCGACGCAGCTCTCTTAAGATTTTAAAGTAAGTAATGGCGGACCAATAAATAAGACAGTTCCAGTTAAAATAAACAGGTGCCTTTTTAAAATCAGAACTTAAAACTTGATTCAGTTAGTGTTTAGTTAACATAGTTTTGAATCAAAAATAAAATAATTGTTTTAATGGTCGCAATACTACTTTAATTTGCACATCTTTCAGATGCTTCCTCGTGCGATGAGGCCCAAACGAAAGCCAAACAGACTTTACAAAGTGGAGAATATCTGTTAACAAATGAAAGCTTTTCGTTTAAAGTAAGAAAGATTACTTCTTTGTAGTGATATAACAATGCTGCGTGCCGTTTGTTATTGTAGCAGTCTAAAAATCAGTTGAACTCTACCCTCCCCTCCCTTCCTCTCGTTCCAAACAGCTCCGCTACAAGCAACCATTTTTCGATGGTTAAGGTGATTCCTGGGTTTTGCGTTGCGCATTCCTACTGCGCACGATTTTTGCGTCATCAGCGCCCGCACATGAGCGCGCGCGCGTACAAAACATGAGAGATTTCCCTCAAACTAAGCTCGATAGCGAGATAAAAGCTCTTTTTCTCTTAAACGAGCACGGTGACCCCCACTTTTTATTTTATAAATTCAATGAGAATAATATCCGCAATAACTGAGAAAAAATTTGGCAGAAATCTATGGCTACTTTTTTGGCAAATGAAATAAATGCTACAGATAGCGACGTAACGGGCGCAATAGAGCAAGTCCAACTTATGTTTGCTTTAAAGGATAAAAATATCAGTTAATAATGCAGGGTATTTGAAGCCATTTTTTCTGGAACGGAGATGAATAAGCAATCAAAGAAAGTCAAACTCTGTGTGATATAACACGCCGCATTGAAAAATAATCGAACTTATTTGTTGCGCACTGAGGTAACCAAAAGTCACCTAAATAACCATATTTGTCAGCATCGTGGCATGAAAACAAGCACGGTGACCCCCTCTTTTTATTACGTTTTTAACGTCTCCTTGTACCGTAATGACACCATACCAAGTTTCATCGGAAATCTATGGCGGGTTCTTTTACTCGGGAATCACCTTAAATACACTTTACTTCCTTCCTTGTTGCTGATTGCTTTGGTAAAACAAGCACGGAAGCGAAAGCTCTTGAAGTGACCACCATTTTGAACAACCGAATTCTAGTTTTCATGAGACGATAATAATTGCTTTTAAAATATTACAGGACTAAATTGGCCGACTTTCATTTTGTTGTCTTTACTGACAGAACACGATAAATAAAATGGGTGGGTGGGTGAGTGAGTGAGTGAGTAAGACCCTGTTATTTTAAGATCCTGAGTGTTGGTCCGCTCTGGGGCTCGAACCCTCGACCTGCCGTACTGCATTCCGACGCTCTACCAACTGAGCTAACCAGCAATTTGTCCAATTGAGCTGAAGTTTTCAGGTTTTGTTCTTATGAGTAATATTTGTGTTTCAAGCATCGAACTTTTCAATCCAGTAAATTTTGTCGAAGTTTTGCGTTGAAAAGTATGCTGGATTTTCTGTATCAGCTATGACTGGCCACCAGTTCATGTGTTTTCAACTTCTCAGAAATCCCTATCTTTAAAACAGTAAGATATGTGTCTTCTTTTAAAAGATGCAAATCATATTCATTTTTATCAGTTCTTGTAGGAACTACAAGTAAACTAGGTATGAGGGAATCAACGGGAGGAGACCTTCTTCGAGAGAGGAGGTTAGCCTTAATATTGTCATGATGTGAGGGAAGGGGGGGGGTTTTGACTTAGTTTTGCATTCCCCAGGAGGTGGCAGACTTAATCAGCCGGTGTCAGGCTACAATACAGCTCTGGGGCAAAACATTTGTTTTCTTTTCAAAACTGGATATTTTGACAAGATTGGGAATTAAATCTTACCACCAGAAAAGTTTGAAAAAAAAGGTGTGTTTCTAGGTTAACCCCCGCCTTAAATAATTCGTTCCTTCTACATTAGGTGTACTGTCACATGACAGATGACGGCAAAGGATGGACTCTGGTCGCCCGATTTTCAAATGGTGGCAAAAAACGTTGGATGTGGGATTTTGGAGGTCTCTGGTATAGCCGAAAAGATGCCCTTGGAACCACAACTACTCCGTCGGTCAATTCTGACATGATTTCACACGGATTTTGGTTGGTCAGCGGCAGAGAGTTTAAGATCACGCGCAGTGATGACCCCAGTCACACTCCTTTGTTACAGACCACAGATAACTGTTTGGCTGGACAAACATTTCGATCAAAAATCACAAGTTACGGCGACTTTACACATCGCAACGTTTGGGCCAGTGATCAGTGCCTGGGAAACTGCACGGTTCAATATGGCGGCCAGTACAAGTCAACAGACGGGTTTCAACAGGCTGAGTGCAGTGGAGACATCCAAAGCGCCAATAACATCGGCTTCTGGTGTGACTGGAAAGATAGTGATGGATCAGTGATGATGATTGGTGGAGGAGGAAGTAATTGCTTAGGTGCTGATCACGGGATTGGAATAACAGAATCAGACGGTGCTT
>JAHPZR010018843.1:32500-54380 GCA_019787425.1 Platygyra sinensis | reverse complement strand
CCTTTTCCTTTCTGACTTCTATATTTAAGTGAAATCTCACCTTGCTGCTTTTCAAATTCTCTTTGTTTTCCTCGTAGTATTTTTTGTTTCTGATTTGTTTGTTCTGAAGGGAACTGCAGTTTGAGGACTGACTCGACATTGTTCAGTTTGCATTTTATTCGTGCCAACGCTCATAAATCCAGAAAATTTTGAGTATCCCGCCAAAATCACCTCGTACGAGACTCGTTTTCATTCTTAGCATGCTCAGATAAGTGGAAACAGATGGCTCGTTGATCGCAGGCTTGAGTTTTATGTTTCGGATACCTTCAAAACTTGAATGTTCCGGGAACGGACTACAACTAAGGAAACGGGCGAAGAGAATTCTTCGTTTTTTTTCATCAGTTCTTCCAAAGGATGAGTATATGACTGTTTTGCACTGTGTTTTTGTCGTTTGGCAAATTTTAGTGTACAAGAATAGTCCGTTGTCTTCATAAATAAACGCTATTTCTCCACGACTTCACTTCAACTGTTGCGCGACCGTTATTTGGGCTTTGCGCCATTACACAAAAAAGCCAACAAAGTGCTTTGAGGTGCCTTTTATAGGATCGCTCCGTGTTTAAGGATTAAATTATTTAGGTGTAGTTTATTCATAGGATCAGCTGTTAAAAGTATTAGTATTCCGGTAGCACCTATTAAATAGCCCGTATTCTTTCATTACGTAACATCCTATGTAATTCTTCTTTATCCAATAGTTTGCTTTTTTTGCCCTTTATCTCGTTTTACACCTTGTTAGCATATATTTAGGACTTTAGGTTGACACTTGGAGAGGTTTTTAACTCGTGAAGTGCATGCGCGAAACGAGTTATCGTGAGTTGTGGGCAAATGTGTCGCTCGATGGGCTGTAAACCTTATGCAAATGAGCTACGCTCGCGGCCGCGGCTTACTTTAAATTGCTGTCTATCTTTAATTAAATGCGGTGTTTTAAAGGTCTAAATTAAAAGATGTAAGTTAAAGAAGACTCGGCTACCGAAAATGAGAACTTCGAGAATCGTAAAATGGGATGAGCTGCACAAGTTCTCACTAGATGCGGAATTCGTATAGATTTTACAGAAACGGAAGTCATTGAAGTACGCTTTTATGGTATGGTAAATGCGCACATAGCGAGTGAAATGATATAAACACAGAGCAATTATTTTTTGCACCGCTAAAAATAAAGGAAAAACAAAAGAAAAAAAGAAATTGAAAAATATATATCGGTCCACACCCGGAGTCGATCGCGGTAGACTTGAAACAATGTAGATGTGTCAGTACCACAGAGCTATGTCAACACCATGTACACATTGCGGGAAAATAAACGCTTTTTTTGACTATCAACTGTAAAACCTCAGACAACTCGGCGGGCTCGAGTCTGTACGAGGATTTTCTGTGGGTTAATTTGTACTTTACAACTGTCAGTGAGTATATCTGGTGTTTGTGGATGTTTCGGACACTCGGGAGTGCCTTTTTTAAAGCCTAAAGTTCACATGTGTTCATTCGTCGGAAAATAGAGTTGAGGGAAGATCTTCATGGCTTGTTTTGCACGGGGATTCTTCGCAAGCTACACACAACACAATCCCATTTCCCAGCCTCTAAAAAAGGCAAATCCCAGCTCCCATTTTACCCCTTCATGACCCTCTGTCAAGTGGGTTTTGAATACAGACCGCGAATTTAAAGCAGTTTCCTGGACTTTACAAAACAAAAAAGGTAATGTACAGTATTAACATCCAAGTTTAATTCAAATGTTTGAACCACGAGTAAAGCCACGGCCGATAAATTGACTGCAAAAGCCTGTCGGCAAAAAACTCAAGCTTCCGCACGTGAAGAATTAATTTGAACATGCTGTCACTATCACGCAGCGAAGCATGTTTGCAAAATTTTGAACATTTTTTTCCTTTTTAAATAGTTTTTTTCTGCCTCCTTTGAATGAAAATTCATTGTTATTGAACTTCCTGTCGCGTTTCTTTTATTTGGTTACCTTTCTTTGACAAACTTAGGTATTTAAAGTTAACAGTATTTTTGCATCGTGGATTTCTGCATATTTCATTTACAGCTACCTCCGTGGCCGTATTTGTTTAGTTTATTCATGTCATTCAAGTACAAGTTTTTAGTTTTATTCAGCTGCTAAAAAACACCAGAGAAAAGAACTAAGTGGGTACTAATTAAGCACAGTTGAAATACGATTTATTGCAAAATAATTGGCCATTTTTGTTGTCTTTACAACTTTAATCTTTCTTTCACTATGCGGTATTATTTGTCGCAGACGAAGAAATTTTCGGAAATATTGTTGTTTAAATATGTCTTTATTTTCCAGTATTTTTTGTAATGTTAACTATCTGCTATAGTAAGTGAATGAAATTTTGTTGTTGTCGGTGTCGTTTTCGTCCTCCAAAGTCAGTAACTATTAATGGCTTGAAATCTGATCTTATACATGGTTGTGATTACTGGGTATATGGTTTATTACTCTCCTTACGCTGGCTCTGAAATATATCAAAAAAAAATTCCAGGGAATAAGGGGTAGGCTGTGAGTCATTACGTCACACCCAGATTTTAAATTTGAATCTGAGCAAGCAGAACAAGTGGATTTCATTTTATCAAAGTAAAAGTCTACTTTTGGCAAGTCTAAGTGGAGGCGTTCATGCAGCATGTCATTCTCGTCCCCAGAGGCCGCGATCCTTTTGGTCAGTGACAGAGATCGCGACCTCTGGCACAGTCCAACGACATTCCGGCTTTGAATGGCTTTGTAAACACAATAGAGTGAGACCAGAATTAATCAGATTTGTCAGACTTGACTCTGAGCATGCGCAGAGTGACGGTAAGTCCGTGAATCACGGACTTCCGGTGTTGGACCTAGCCAGAGGTCACGATCTCTGTCACTGACCAAAAGGATCGCGGCCTCTGGGGATGAGAATGGCAGCATGTAAGCATTAACATTAAATGGCACCATGGAACTGCAAATACTTAGGCCCGGTCCACACTATGCCGGAGAAATTTGAAAAACATGTTAATCACTCCGAAAACACATCAAATGTTTTCTGTCCACACTTGGAGAAATTTGACTTGACTAGCATTCAGGAAGTAATGCGACCCTGGAGAGATCCCATTTGAAGTCCGAAAATATCAGACTTCTGGGACGTTTTAAATTGTGCCTAGCTCATAAACACGTGGCTCAATCAATTGCAAATCGCTCGTGTTTTTCTCTAGCATGTGAGGGCACTTGTTTGATGCTCTCACAGGCTAGTTTTTTTCCATCCATTTTCATTGTTTTTAAAGCCAGTGAAACTTGAGGCTGCAATAGAACTAGATACTCTTTCCTGTGGATACTATGGGCAACTTGTTCATTCTATATTCTTCGTTATTGGCATACCTACATTGGTTACGTGAGCTGGAGGTCTTTTCCTCTCTGTTTGCTTAATTTTCTCTAACTTCCCTTGACAAAGGAAAATAACCTTTGTTTCCTCGTCACCTTGTTGCAACTTGGAATGAAAATATCGCCTAGACTTCGCATTTCACTGAATGTTTACATCGGAAACTTCCATCAAAAATGTCTTTAACATGGCCTTGTGCAATCCTTATAAGCACAAGATGACAATGCCAGTTTGCAACAAAACTTAAACCTAGTTTCTGTTTATCTTATTCGAAAAAGACAGCATGATTAGTGTTTTCTTTAAGACAGTATTGCCTTTATGTTTTCAATATTTCCATTGTTCACTTTTCAACCACATTTGCTGCCAACTATTTTTTGGTGAACCAGAAACAAAAATGAAAAATGTTTAAACATGACATCGTCCACCCTTGTCAAATGTATAAGCATGATCGATTCAATTGTAACGCCTTCTTATCCAGCTATTACTTTTTTTCTTTGGTACGTTATGAGTGAACACTGAACCATTGCTCGTACCCTAAACATGAAAATCAGCCACAATATTTCCTAAACCAGATAATATTAAACATAATCCAAAAAATATTTAAATTCACTTGTTCACTTCACGAGTTTGCTCACAGAGCACTTTGATTATGTTTTGAGAGAAGGTCACCGGCGTTGAAGGTTTGAAAGTAACGGAGACTTGTTCTGTTCAGAGCACGTTTTCATCACTGAAGAGTCATTCAGTAAAACCGTTCCTTTACACGTCAAAGAAGCAATTTGCCGGGGAGTGTATGTGTGCCGAGAAGCTAGCTGAAGAAAGCAAAATAGAAGGAAAAGGACAATATTAACTTCTGTCGGACAGTAAGCCAGTGAAGATAACTGAGTCAAGGAAAATCTGAGCGAAGACTGAATTACGAGAAGTTGGAAACTGGGGTAAAACGTAAGTTTGGTTTGTGAATCGTGAGTTTGGTTTATCGATCGTCTGTTGGTGCAACGTTGCTGGGTTGAGAACAGGTCAAGGACAGGGACGCAAAGGTGAACTGAAGTGAACTAGTGAAAGGTTACCTTTTTCTTAACAATACTCTCTTAAATAGATTTAGTGTACTGTAGTTTCAAATCATTATATTCCTGTAATTAATTAAGGTAAATAATTTAGCTTACTGTATTATCGTTATCGTTAGTTGCTGTAATTATCTTAATAAATCTTAGCTGTTTTAATTTACGGTGGAGTGTTGCGGGATTGTGGGAGGGGGTATGTGTATACAGTTGTTGTTAGTTTCGGGGTTATTTTAAGCTTTTGGTATTCCATTTTTATCACCAAGAGAATATTCGGGCTTTACGCCACATTTTTAGTGTCAGGAGTGGGGTTTCTATTCCCCTGGTAATTGTTGTATACACACTTCAGACACAATCGTGCAACACACCAGTGTTAATTATGGCTACAAAAGACTCGGGTTATGATTCTTGGTCTCAGGAAGATTTAAGTACTGAAGCTAGTAATAGATCGATTTGTTTCACTAGCAAAGATGGGATTAAGACGTTGGCGAGCAAGCTTAGGGTGCATGATAAGTTAATGGCTAATCCGGGCGATGTGTTCACGGGAGGTGAAGAAATGGAGCAGACTGAAACCGAGGGCAATTTGACTTCGAGAAGCGATTGCAATTACAAGAACGAGAGTTAATGATGTTGGAGTTGCGCAGGAAAATGCAAATGGAAGAACGGGAGGCTGAACGGGAGAAAAGAGAGTATGAAAGACAGAGAGCGCGTGAGGAAGAAGAAAGATTAGTCAGGAAAGAGGAACGACTTAAAATTCTTAGGAGTGAGAAAAAAGAGTTTGCTGTAAGAGAGGCCGAAAGACAAAATAAGAGTTCTAATTAGCCTAGGTTTATGAAGATTAAAGGAATGCGGGAAGAGGAAGACATAGATGATTACTTTAGAACATTTGAAATGACGGCGAAAGCGCAGTCTCTTTCGGAAAGTGAGTGGGTTAGCAATCTCGTTCCTAAGCTTACAGAAAAAGCCAAATCAATTTACTTGGAAATCGCGGACCCTAAATGTCAAAATTACCATGAAAGCAAAACCATCATTATTACAGCTTATCAGCTAACCGCAGACCAATACAGATTCAGATTTCGAACCTCAGAGAAACGACCAGAGGAAGACTTTGTTCAGTGGGGGAATCGGACAAGAAGGTATTTGAATCGTTGGATGGAAGTTGCAGGGGTTGCTGGTGATGCTGAGATGATTTTGGAGCAAATAATGATGGAGAGACTCCTGGATGCGGTAAGCCCAGATTTAAGAGCTTGGTTGAAAGAGCAAAAGCCACCAACTGCAGAAGTGCCTGGAAATCTATCAAACCTACATGTACAGGCGAGGAAAGGGCCGCTCGTTGTAGGTAAATATGCTTCGTTTAGTAGAGGGTAGGGTTTTAAACAGAGAAAGGAGATGAAAGTAAAAAAGGATGTGCCTCCACTCGAAAACAAACCTGATTCGCGTAAACAGAATCCCGTATTGCCCAATGTTAAGAATGCAAGGCCTAAAGTAACTTGTTTTAAATGTGGCAGGAAAGGGCACATGTCATTAAACTGTGGGATGACCCGCAACCCTACCTCCCAGGGGTACCTGTTATGTATGACACCCATTAACCCTGAGAAAACAGTTTCCACCATGCAATGTTAAAGGCAGGATAGCCGGTAAACCTGCGGAGATGATAGTTGATTCTGGGTGTACAAGAACCCTTGTCCATAAAAGGTTTCTCGGCGATGATTCTTTAACCGGAAAGAAAATGACAGTTTTGTCTGAGCAGGTGAACGACTGGTAATACCTTTAGCATGGGTAGAATTTCAAAGCAAACATGGGAGGCATAGGGATTTAGTAGGGGCATTAGAAAAATTACCAGTTGACTGTCTACTTGGTCGGTCCTAATTCGGTAAAACCCTTTCCAAGCAAAATGTCCTAGATCAATGGCAGACGACTCATAGCTCGGAATGCAATGAAGCGTTTGTGCTAACTAGGCGACAGAAAGTATTAGAGGAGGCCCAAAAACAAGCCGATCAAGTAGTTGATCGCGAAAACGCACTTGCAGTTAGGAATTTGTCCAAAAAAGAGACCAAGAAGGAAGTTCTGAAAGAGGGTGTTCTACCAACACTCTTTGGAGAACCAGAACGAGGCGAGATAAATGAGGATAGTCCGAAGGGAGTTGTTGAAGAGTCGGGTATGGGGAATTTATTATTTAACATTTTGGATAGAAATAGGGACCAGGTTATCGAAGATCAGCGAGCAGTGACGCTTGATAAGGCACGTAGTAAGGCGCTTCAGAAACCACCTGAGGAAAGTGATAGTTATTTCATTGAAAATAATATGCTCACGCATCACAAGTTTTTGGAAGATGTACATAATGGGTTAAGGTATGTTGACCGTGTGGTTGTCCTAGAAGCCTATAAAAATGAAATTCTTCGCGTCGCCCATACTATCCCTTTAGCTGGTCACATGGGTTCCACGAAAACACGGAATCGTATAGAAGTGCTTTTCTTTTGGCCCGGTATAAGCTTTGATGTTCGTAAGTTCTGCGCCACCTGCCCACAATGTCAGTTCGTAGCACACAAGATGAAGTCGCATAGGGCACCACTTAATCCAGTGAAACCAGAAACGGAACCGTTTCGTAAGATAGCCATCGACATAGTGGGTGAATTACCTCGAACAACCACAGGGTACAAATACATTTTAACAATAGTCGACTATGCAACGCGTTACCCAGAGGCCATATCTCTCACGAATACAAGTTCGAAAACAATCGCAGATGCTCTTGTTCAGTACTTTTGCAGGGTAGGAATCCCAGAGTAACTGGTTACAGATCAGGGTTCTAATTTCATAAGCAACCTCATGGCGCAATTGTATGATCAGTTAGGAATTACCAAGATTCAAACTTCAGTGTACCACCCGGAAGCAAACGGTCTGGTTGAACGTTTCAACGGTACTCTGTCCGAGAGCGGGTGAAAAATTGGAACAAGTTCCTCCCGTGTCTGCTATTTGCCTACAGAGAAGTCCCTTGCGAATCAACTGGATATTCTCCTTTTGAGTTACTGTATAGTCGATTAGTCTGTGGACCGTTGGCTGCTTTAAAGGAAACATGGTTAGAGAAACACCCGTCTAAGGAAAGCCTAGTGAGCCATGTCCTATAAATCAGGAGAAGACTCGCCATGATGCAGAAAACGGTTCAAGAGCACATGACGAAAACTCAACGAACACAAAAACGCCTGTACGACGTTCGCAGCTCTAAAATACATCTGGAGGTTGGTGACAAGGCTTTGGTCTTCTTGCTCACCCCAGGAAGCCACCTCTTCCAGAAGAGGTCCGCCAACAACTGGACTTGTCTCCACTTCTTCCTGTGGTACGCATCTGCTTCCTCAAAGACGCCCGATGGCAAACAAACGGTTCGACGCTGCATCAAGAAAATGAGCCGCTGTTAATGGTTGAAGATCGTTGGATCATCTGAATTAGCTGTAAGGGCTCTCCTGTTCAGAATTCGTTCAACTTCGGTCAACAGCATTTGCAAAACTGTGTCAGTGACTGTTTGAGATCCAATGATCGCCTTCAAACCGTCTTTGCACTCCGCACCATTCGCTCACAGATGCCAGACATGCTGGATGCTGTAGGTGGTTGGGAAATCCACTTGCATCCTCGTTGTAGCAGCTCACGTTCAATTTTCTGACCATTCCACTCTTCAATGCTCTTTCTCAATTCTCGCTCAGCGCTGACAAAATTCGATCCTCTGTCACATCGGAGCTCTAATACGTCACCGCGACGATTTATGAACCTTCGAAGGCACATTATAAAGTCGTCTGTGTTCATGAAGTTAACCAACTCCAAATGTACCCTGCGAGTATTTAGGCAGGTGAAGAGGCGGCACCAACGTTTAGCCGTTCACCGGCCATGCTTAACGTACAACGGACCGAACAAGTCCATGCCCGTGTAAGAGAACGGAGGTTCGTAGACCATCATTCAAATAGTTGGCAGGGGAGCCATTTGTTGGTTCATCGGTTTGGCATTCAACCTTTTACAGGTGATGCATTGGCTGAGAACTGAACGAACCAACACCCTGATCTGAGGAATCCAGAACCTTTCTCGTACTTTCGCTATGACGTGTTCACGGCCTAAGTTCCCGATCATCTTGTGAGTATAGCAGATTATCAGGGAAGTTGCCGAGCGCTTCCTTGGGAGGATTATTTGTTGTCTGGCTGCATCAGTAACTGGAGGCCTTTGCACGCAACCCTTGACTCTCAGTACCCCATCGCTGTCAAAAACTGGGTTCAGATTGGCAATATGACTGGTTGACTTAAAGTGCCCCTGTGACAAAAAATAGATTATTATTTTTTCTTTGGATTTCAAAACTATGTTAACTAAACACTAAGTGACCCACGTTTTAATCCTTGATTTAAAAAAGGCACCTGTTTATTTTAACAGGAACTTTCCTATTTAATGATCCGCCATTACTAAATTTAAGTTCTTGAGAGAGCTGGATCGAGGAGAAAATGACGTTAAAGGCTCACTAGTTTAAGAATGCAATACGTATGTACGCTGCAGAATTAATATGCAGCACGGGAGTTTTGGGCTTTCACACTTTTAAACTCGTACTTTGCATACATAATAAGCTGCGTTCACACGCTGAAATTTTAAGCTGGTGAGTCTTTGACGTCACTTTTCCCGGATCCAACCCTCTGAGGTCAAATCGGTCAGGTTTGAACGTGAGTAATGGCGGATCGTGAAATCCAAAACTTACACTCAAAGTAAACAGCTTTTGGATAAAAATGAAAGGTCAGAATTTTGCCAGTCAAGTGTTAAGCAGACACTTTTAGAATCTCAAGAAAAAAAGGAAGTGATTTTTTGATCACAGGGGCACTTTAACTGTTCCTTTGATCTCCAGGTCTTTAATTTCTTGCTTGTATGCTGAACGTTGGATGATTCTGGCAGCAGCTAGAGTTGCGGCCTCGTTATCTTCAACGGTGAGACAGCCTATGCGAACTTCCTGCGGATCGCGAACAAAATGAGTAAAACGGATGAGCCAGGCCACTTTACGCCTTAGATTGTCCCAGTCTGAGGAGTTGCTGATCATCCATTGTAGCGTGCGTTCGCCATTGGGACGTTCGGGCATTGGCTTTCTTTGAAAGGACTCTGAACAGGCATTTACATCAGTACAATTGGCGCTGGTTTCTTTCTTTAACTCTAAAATTTCGTCAGGGATTTCCTCAAATCCAACATTTGGCCATGAAGACTCGGGTTGCCATAAGAACTCTTGCCCTCGGAGCCAGCGGTGATTACGGGTAAGTTCCGATGGGTTATACTCCTTGACGCGTCGTCGGCTGGGTTTAAAGTTCCGGACAAATGATTCCACTCTGTCGGGCGCGAATTCTCTCTGATCTCCTCGACTCGATTAGCGACGAATGTTTGGAAGCGACGTTTTTCGTTCTTTAAGTAATGCAGCACAATTTCACTGTCCGTTCAATAGGTGGTACTTTGGATGTTTAAGTCTAATTCTTCTCTTAGTGTCTTGTTGATGCGGGTCGACAGGACGGCCGCCTGCAACTCGAGTCTTAGAATGTTTGTAAATTTGACGGGAGCTTTTCTGACCTTGCCCATGACAAAGGAGCAATGTGTGGTGTCGTCTAGATATTTCACTCTAAGGTAGGACAACGCGCCATATTCAATCTCAGAAGCGTCGGAGAAGATGTGGAGCTGCATTTGACATTCGGAGAATTTTGTTCCCGGCAGGAAGTAGTTTCGTGGGATACGCAACTCTGATAGAGATGGTAGCTGAGCATTCCACGACCTCCATCTGCCTAGAAAGTGGTTGTCCAGTGGTTCGTCCCAATTCACTTTGGCCTTCCACAAATCCTGTATTAGCGATCTCGCAGCTAGAGTAACTGGTGCCGCAAACCCCATTTTCTTTCTTACTCAGGCGTCGCCTAAGTGATTCTGCTCGTTTATCGGCCAGTGAACGATTGTTAGGCAGCTGCGGGTTGTCACATTTCCACAACAAACCGATCTCATAATGTCCATCTACGAAGGTAGTGGTGTCCCTTATGATCTGCAAGGCTCTTTTATCTTCGACTGAGAGGGGCTTCCCTACTGCTCTCGCTGTTCCATAGTCTTCTATTTTCCAGAATCTTTCTATCAAATCATCGGGCTGACGGCCGATAGAGATGAAGTTCACCACAGTCTCTCTACGTTTCCTTACAGTTAGTGGGCCTGCAATGCTCCAACCAAGGGAATACCGATATCCATAAGGGCTGTTCTTCTCTGAAAGAGCCCTCACCTCCGTTTGTCAATGTGCGTTGGGTATGTTACTTCCAACCAGAATGGATACACGCTTTAGATCTACCTCAGGGAATTTCAAGTCTTGCAAGTGCGGGTACTTCGAAACGTCTACGGTTTCGGGCAGGACTTGTCCTGATTGGTCTAACCTTAGGAGTACATACGCCTCATTCCCGTCTATGTCCTCTCCATAACCATCGGCAGGGCTGAGGGTAAACGAGACGCATCGGGAGTCTATCATCTTGTCAGTGTTTGTGATCGTGTTGATCCTTATTTGCTCAGGGACCCCTTCCAAACCAAGCTTATCAGCCAGTTCAGGATCAATAAGTGTGTCCGTACACCGATTTTACAGGAAGGCATAAGTGGAGGTGGTAGAACCATTCCCTGCAGTGATAATTACTGGGACAATGTTCAGTGAGAGTTGGGTTTTTGTGGTGTTGGCTCCTGCCGAGGTGATAGATGTTGGTGGTTTGTTCCCAAGTGGGGGTTCAGTGACCTGGACAGGGACCTCTGTCTTGGCAAGAGATACATTTCCGGTTGTCTTATTGTGAATGTTCCTATCCCTGGTGTCTCTAGGATACCAACGGCGTTGATTTGTGGTCACTTCCCTATGCAAGAGGCTCAGGTGATAACTAGGGCAGTACGCACAGCCTGGTGGCTCAGGGCAGGAAGTTGCACTATGATCAGGCTTAACACAACCGCAATTGAAGCAGAAGCCGCACGATGCTGCATATTGCCTTCGCACTGCCACGCGGTCACACTGTTTGATAGTCGGAGACTGTTGAAGTCTGTGACTATCATTTTTACAGATTGGACACAAGTTGTAAGGCCTTTCTTCAGCGACGTTTTCAACAGATGTGGCTGAGATTGTGGCGTTTTTGGGTGACGGTCTCTGATTCTGCTCCTTTCTGGGTTTGAAAGAATCCTTTGTTTCTTTGTTATCTTTTCTTTGTGGCTGCGTTCCAAATACCCGGTCATTTTTCATCAACGCTTGTTTCTTCACAAAGCTGGCGATGTCTTGAAGTTTGGCAGTTCGGCCAAGCTGCACAATATTATAATTCACGCTTTTCCACTTGATGATCAGGTCATGTAGGAGCCGGTTCACAATTCGCTTCAAATTTGTGGCTATATTGGCTTCGTGCTCGAAGTCTCCTTTAAGGATCTTTGTAACAGTATTCAGTTTTTCTGCAAAGTTGAGGAGGCTCACGCTGTCACCACTTTCAAACTTAGGGCCGCCAACCAACTCTTCTATGCACTCTTGTGTCACCTGGACAGCTTGTCCAAAACGTTCTTCTAGGGTCTTTAAGGCTCTTCATACGAACAACCTCTGTTTCGATTAACAACTTCAAGTACTTCACCAGTTAGTAACTTGGGAAGGTACATAACCCGTTGGGCGTCTGTTAGTAACTAGCTTTCGAGGTGTGTTCGGACTTGGTCTCTAAAGAAGGGGAAATCTGCAGGGTGACCGCTAAACTGGGTAGGAGTGACTCTGTTTAAAAGCTGGATCTTCCACATCGCGGCGACGTGGTCCTTGGGGGTGTGTGCACCATTGCCATCCTTTTCAGACCTAACACTGCGTACATTGGTTTGAGGGTGCTTGGGCGAGGGGCTTTAGTGCTCCATGATCCCAGTACGAGAATCGTTTGCTTTATCAGTTGCATGATGTTCGGCTTTATAAGCGCGCCCATTTTTCGGAGGGATGTGATTGGGAACTGACACTGAGCTAAACAAACTTCTGCCTTTTGGGGTTGGGAGAGGACCTGTTTCCTTGGGTTCTGAATCCCCGACCAAGGGGCATTGAGGCATGCTGTGTTGCTGCTTGCCAACTCTTGGTTTCAGATAAATCGGAAGATCATTCACAGCAGGCAGGCTATCCTCCTCTTTGTACTCTGTTTCGATCTTCCAATCCAATTCTGCCAACGCGGTTTCATCCTGTAGCCGTATCAGCTCCCTTTTAGTGTTCTGCTCATGTAATAACCTAGCTGATTCTGCTTCGTCTTCAGCTCTTGTCTTCGCCAGTTCAAGTTTCTTGCGCGCTATTAGTACAGCTCTTAACTTCTCTTTTCTCGATGATGAAGTTGTTGACGATACGGATTGTTGGGAGTGCTGTGACCCATCACTTTTAATAGAAGACTGGTCATCATATAGAAGCCTTTCCGCTGCTTGGTCAATTTCTATTTGTTTTTGGCATTCAGTTACAGTGTTTGCCATTTCGTCCTTCAGTAGGACAAATCTAGACTTGACTTCTTCGAGACGCTATGATTCCTTTATGCCAAATACGTATTGTGAATGAATGGACTCGAAGGATTTCCAGAGAACTTCTAGGCTGTTAACCATTTCAAGGGCAGATGAAGCTTCCAATGTGGTATAGAGACAGGCTCGTAACCGTTGTGTTTAGACTCAACTTCCTTGCAGGTTTTAGCCCAAGATGCTGCAAGCTTATGCTGCTCACTCACTTTTTGTTGACGCATCATTTCACTAAAGTCAATCTGTGTATTTGGTAAGGGTTTCTCACGTAGGGAATATCCAATAGTTCCTTGAGTAGGTTGTTGCCTTGGAGCTATAGGGAACATTCGCTGGGGCGAGGCAGTGGCTACAGTGTTTAATGTGGAGGTCGACAGGAAGCTAGGATTAGGATTGACAGGCATAAACTCACTTGTTCCTTGTTCCGGTTTTCCACCCACTGAAGATTCCATTCCAAATTCCACCCTTCCATGTTCCTTTCGCGCACTTAAACCAATTCCACTCGAACTATCCATAGTTCGTACGGACGAGCTGAATGAATCTTCCGTGAGAATCCCTTGCGTTAGCGGAAGATTTTTTCACTATGTGGTGGCGATTTACGGCGTTCGCTGTCTTCGAAAATCAATACACAGTGCACAGGTATTCGACTCGTGTTGAGTTTGTTCGTTTTTACTCGAACAATACCGATGTTTTAAAAACGTAACCAAACTTGTACGACGGTGAAAACTATGACAAAAGGCAAACGAGAGCTGTAGTAAGAAAGAAACCTAGAGTAACAAGCTAAGTCTAACTAAAAGATGATGAAAAACAGCAAACACTTACAATCTGTGCTCCTTAAAGAGAACGACCATGTGCTACAAGTCATGTGATACATGTATAACCTCATACCTGTCATGTAAGTGTCACGAAAAGTCAACGGCAAAAAAACTAGAGAGTCGAAATATTAAAGGGCGATCAAAACAGAGTGGCAGAAATCACTGTAATGTGGATGCTCTAAGCAGAGTTTGAGCTTTGTTGTAGTTCCAACCTTATCATCAGTTCTCTCCTTTTCCTTTCTATTTTTGCGTCGTCCCACCCAAAAATAGACTTGTTAAGGGGGGGAGGTGTCACGGAAAACAAGTATTTAAGATTAAATTTATTTAGGTGTAGTTTATTCATAAGATCAGTCGTTAAAAGTAATTAGTATTCCGGTAGTACCTATTACATAATCCGTATTCTTTCATTATATGTAACATCCTATGTAATTATTCTTTATCCAATAGTTTTTTTCCCTTTATCTCGTTTTACACCTTGTTAGCATATATTTAGGACTTGGCGTTGACACGTGGAGAGGTTTTTCTGTTTTGAGAGAAGGTCACCGGCGTTGAAGGTTTGAAAGTAACGGAGACTTGTTCGGTTCAGAGCACGTTTTCATCACTGAAGAGTCATTCAGCAAAACCGTTCCTTTACACGACAAAGAGTCCATTTGCCGGGGAGCGTATGTGTGCCGAGAAGCTAGCTGAAGAAAGCAAAGAAGAAGGAAAAGGAAAAGATTAACTTCTGTCAGGCAATGCAGTAAGCCAGTGAAGATAATTGAGTCAAGGAAAATCTGAACGAAGACCGAATGAGTTGGAAACTGGGGTTAAACGTGAGTTTGGTTTGTGAATCGTGAGTTTGGTTTATCGATCGTTTGTTGGTGGAACGTTGTTGGGTTGAGGACAGGTCAAGGACAGGGACGCAAAGGTGAACTGAAGTGAATTAGTAAAAGCTTACCTTTTGTTTTTAACAATACCCTCTTAATAGATTTAGTGTACATGTACTGTAGTTTCAAATTATTATATTCCTGTAATTAATTAAGGTAGATAATTTAGCTCATTGTATTATCGTTATCGTTAGTTTCTGTAATTATCTTAATAAATATTAGCTGTTTTAATTTACGGTGGAGTGTTGCGGGATTGTGGGAATGGGGATGTCTATACAGCTATGTTAGTTTCGGGGTTATTGTCAGCTTTTGGTTTTCCATTTTTATCGGCAAGGGAATTTTCTGGCTTTACGTCACACCACTGTACCTTTCGTTGTGTTTAGGGCAATAATTTATACTGCACTGTTCTGTAGCACAGCG
Organism: Platygyra sinensis; assembly: GCA_019787425.1. Classification (NCBI taxonomy): domain Eukaryota; kingdom Metazoa; phylum Cnidaria; class Anthozoa; order Scleractinia; family Merulinidae; genus Platygyra; species Platygyra sinensis. The sequence continues at coordinate 39,342 of JAHPZR010018843.1, read as the reverse complement.
AAAAACTTGACCCACTTTTTACCAATAAATTGCATCTCTTTCAAAAAACTATGCCGGTGAAGTCTTTTTTATTACACACGATAGAAGGAACAAGGAAAATTAGAATAAATTCTGAGAAGTAGATTTTGCTTAAATTGAAAACAAAATGGAAATTTCAAGATTGGATAAATTCCACTCCACTTCTCTTTTTTTTAAATTTGACACTTGCATTCCTCTTTTGCGGTTGAATAATTTTTTGCAGTAGAAAAAGTAGCATCACCGGATCAGTTTTTCAGATATTAGCCTCGTGGATAAGGATTTTTTTAGCAGGCGTTCTACGCGCGCGTTCGACTTCGCAAGATTCAGGAGGGAGAGGTCAACACGTCAGATTTGGGGGACAAGATGATCATTGCCATTATGACGTCACGGCGAAAGAAACGCGCAAATGCAAAAAACTTGTTTAAAATGGCGCCGGCGCTTCACGCAGAAACAACGTTTGCAACGGCATTTTTACAGACCAGTCTTTTTTAGGTATTTTACCGCGAAATAGGCCAGTTCTAGTCTACATGAGCACACCTCGGTAAGAATAAAACAATGCGGCCTCACGTGGACATGTCGATATCATGTCGACATGTCAACATGAGTCTGCGCTTGTGATTGCAATTGGTCACGGAGGTTCCTGTGGGGATCTGAATTGCAGATAAATTCAACTTAAAAATAGATCGGTCTGTGAAAAACGCCATGACAGGAGTATGGGGTAGTTGCAGGCTCCTAGTGACGGGCTCCTGCACGAAGGTATTACCATTGTTCTTTCTTGAGAGCTCGAGCTAAGTAGAGTTTAATTATAACCGAAAACCTTGCATAGAGTGTAGCTAAAGCACTTCAGTCATCGTTTCTCGAGTGGAAATATGTGGTGCAAAATTTTGACTATTCGTGTTATAAAATTGCCTTTTTTACGAGATCGGTAGCACAAAGAAACGTGTGACCTCGTCACAAAACAGCTTCTATGTTCAGTAAAACATTGTAGTTGAAGATGATTTTGAAGAATCAGCCGTAAAAATGATCAGTCCATGTGAGTATGAAATATCTGTGACCTGGCGATCGTGCTTGAAGTGTTCTTTCACAAAACTAGAACCTTTTTCACATATTCTGCAGCAGACGTAGCAGACAGAAATATTATCAAAAAAGATGGAAATGAAATAAGAACTTCCACAAACAAGAACTTAAGCTACATTATTCAAATAGGACTTAAGCCTGCATACTGCAAAACGGTGGTCAAAATGCAAATGTAGACAGGATAAAAATAAAAAGGCAGACCGTAGACTTTTTTAAAAATTGAATATTGTGTTCCCATTTCCTTAATAGAGAGTTAAGTGCTGCAATGAAAATGAAAATGGGAATATAATATTCTTGGCTAGAAGACCCTCATATTTTTCTCTACTTTCGTCTCAATTTTTTCCCACAAACTGCGTCCTGACGTCCATCTAACCAACCAAATTTTTATAAACAAATGTATGGAAAGTTAAGAAAAATTCACTGAGCATCTTCTAGTTAAGCTGCATCCTCCAAAAGATTAAGTTGGTATTTCAAGAAATAAATATCAAGAAGTGTCAAAATTGTCTATTAACACAGACGTTTCGGGTGTATAACCCTTCTTCAGTGTGGAAAATAACCATTGAAATACGCAATATATTGGTAAGTACGTTAAAGGGAAGTGCGCGCGCACAGTTCAAACGTATCTGAAATTAATATAAAGGCCATCCGGCTGCACGGTCCCCAGCTGAAAAATTAGCCTTTTTTCTAGTTGTTTGAGGAGGAGGTTCGAACCTCGACACAAACGCATACCTCGCACCTGAAACATCTGTAATACTGTGGCCGGCGGAGTTGAAATGTTGTGCCACAGGAAATCCAGGGGTGTCGTTGCGTACGAGACGCAAATGCTCAACAATTCGACTCCTGAGACTTCGCCCAGTTTCACCGATGTAGATATAGGAGCATCTGCGGCAGGATATACAGTACACAAGATTAAAGATAAAGACTACAAAGAGAGCGTCTAAAATGGACTCATCTTGAAAAAAAACGAAGAAAATCATTTACATTATTATGAAAACCATTAAAAGTTCATTGAAGGGTTCACATTGTCCATGTCCTGATCATTTAAAGCAGCTCGGTATCCATAGGGATAAGTCATAAATGTCTCGGGGTCCACGGCACGCTTGCTAAAAACCATTTGATACTTTTGGTTTGAGGCATTGTTTCAATACTGTACGCTTTGCTGTTGCGGGCAATATGGTAAGGGTTCACTACATTGGTTTGCTTGGCGCCAGATTCTAATGGGTCTTGAATGTCGCAGAGGACATTCTGTGCAGGATAGGATAATTCAGTTGTTTAGAGCTTTCACGGTTCAATAAAATGCTGCGGACTTTACATTCTTGCTTGCCCTTGTAGGTGACATACCCATAATTCTTTGGACCGCCAGAAGCAAATTGCACAATGTAGTCGCCGTCACTTAGTTCATCTTTGAGATCGCTGAGATAGTTGTCCAGCTGCGGTTTGACTTGTCCCGGCAAACTTCTGAATACAACGCAGTCGGTGTCGAAATACAACACCCTCTCTTGAAGGAGGTCCAGGGCTTCGTAGAAGCGTAGGTGTGCCCAACAGGTCGTAAAACAAGCCACTAATATGTTAAGATTGCGTGAGACTGGATCGTCTTCTAGCTGATGTTTATAGTGGATCTCGACTCGTTTCTCTGTAACAACACTGACGTAGCGGACATCGTATTTGACACTTTCATGGAATTTGCAGAATGCCACGGGATCGTTAAACTCTTTGACTTGAGTTTTGTTCGGTTTCTGGCCGAACTTGCCCCACATAGAATTCAACATTATTTTAGCCAGCGTACGTAGGCCAGGATTTTTCTGAATATTGGCTGGCTCTAGCATAATCTTCTCTTTTGCGTAATAAACTGCAATATGTTGGCGCTGTTTCATAGGGTCTTGACCCACGTACTCTGGCAAACCACTAGCTTCTTCCTTTATCTTCAACCAAATGTTGACATAATTGACAAAAAAGCCTGTCTGCGTTTCAGTAAAGTGCCAAACTTCATGGATGTGGATTATCTGATAACATTTATCCACTGTTTTTTCTAGCTCCGGCGTACACCACGTGCCCAGGATCTGTCGTTGTTTGTCATTTTGGTCGCACACATAGCTTCGTTCTAGCATGGGTTTAGCCATTTCCTCTTCCACTCAGCTTTGACAGAGCGGAAAGGTGAGTTTCTCGTTCTGTCTGAGAGGCAGCACTGGATGGTAGAGCTCGTACGGAGACAGCACTGTACATTGGGCAATATCAAAGTAGTGTGAGATGTCAGTGTGACCTGGCTGAAAAGATGATTTCGGGGTGGCCCAAGGGATATTCGCCGTTCTTGTTTACGTATGGATAGAGGGCGGTGTAGTCGTAATAACTGATTTCTTCATCCTCCTCAATGTGATGATACAGCTTCACAGCATTGGTTCGACCGCCACAGAAGGCGTCACGAGGGTTGAGAGGTGTCACGACAGATAGCTGGTCCACAAACATTTTGACGTCACCTCGCTCGTTTTCATTTGCTTTCACTGACATTCCCAGATCTCCACTATGTTGTAGCCTTTACTCTGTAAGAACTGTATTTTTTTCTGAGTACAGCAATACACATCATCAGCCCAGTGGTTTCGAGCCGTGAGTGTGGCTCAGTACGGTTAGCATAACAGGTGCGGCAACCGTGCTAGGAACAGCCCTGTATACGGTGTTTGTTTCAGCATGATAGCCGTCCTCGGTGTAGCGACTGTTTGGTACGCAGTATTCGCCGACGTTCCCTGCGTGCCAAATACGTGGCCTTTGGAACTTGGAATCTTGCCAGAGGAGCCTCTCCAAAGCCACTTTAGAACGGTTTGATATAATTTTTTCTCAAGATTGCTTTCAACCTGAGACAGCCGGCTTTCAGGAGCTTGGCATCAGATTCGCAATATTCGATCAGTTCCTTGCTGAAATCGAAATAAACTTGATCGCTGACTTGTTGATCCTGCCATTTTCAAAGTCCTTGCGTCCGCTGACCGATATGGTTTCTGGCATGTAGTGCTGCTTGTCTAGGATAGGTCCTTGATAATCTTGATTGTCGGGGGTATTAAAGAGATGTGGAAAGTAGCCTTTCTTGAGCTCTTTGATACTAAAGGTTTTAGGAAACGCAGACAAAGGCATCTGAAAGAAAGACAAGGAGTCAATGAATCGAATCCTGTCATGAGTCACTTGAATGAACCTGCCGCCATTACGGACTTGTTCGATCTGCCGTTGTTGGTTATGATATTCCTCCACGATAAAATACCCATCAGAGCCTTGGAAATTGTGTGCGATGACAGTGAAGGAGGGGGGGGGGGGGCGTGTCATCTTCGGTCAGTGTGCTAAGCCATTCAAGACAGTGTTTTGCAGAATTTTTGCCTCTTAAATATTTGGGGCGATCATTATGTTCCTTTTCAGCAATAAAAAGGTTTGCCACGTGACGGCTTGTGTCTTGGGTGGCCTCAATGTCAAAGAAGACATGCATGTAGTGGTAGTTTATCTTCGTTTTCCTCCACGCCCATACCTTCACCATTAGCTTCCAATCCAAGACCAGCATTTGCGCCACGCTTTCTCTTCTTATTATTTTGCTTTTTTTCTTCTTTCTTTTCTGGGGGGATTTGGCCACTACAATGAAACATTTGTGTGTAGCAGCTTCCACGTACTCTTTACATGAAATACAAACCACATAGCCGCAAAGATGTGATTGCTGTTCCTTGAAGCCAAGTAGTAATTTGTTACAGTCAGAACACTTGCGATGCTGCGTGCCGACACTCACATTATTGGCATTGGCAGGGGTTCCCTTGTAGGACTTTGACCAATGTTACTCCAAACAGGTGTCGCCGTAACCACCGTAGAATGTGGATGCTTTTCGGCTTTTCTGGGCTTGTTTGTAATGAGTACATTTGCCTTGCTAGACAATGGTCTGGGCCGTTGATGTACGCGTGTTGTCCTTCATTGTCTTAAGGTTTTAAACAACGATAGCAGAAATAACTTGTCGCGAAGAACCCTGGGAGAGACGTAATGACGACATAATGGTGACTGCTGTACAAAAGAACCAGCTGCTTGTCTTGGGGTAGACTAAACCTGGAGACATCGTAACCTCGCTTTTCGTCGACCAAAACTAACTGATAATCGTACAGCGACAGATAGCCACAAGGACCAGATGAAACGTCAGCTTTGTGATGTAACAGTTGGGCCTGTTGCAACTGTGTACGACGTCCTTTTTTGAAACCTTCCCAACTGAAATGTTGATCGACTTTGGCTTTGGCTGTCATCATAGCGGAAGCACAACACAAGTCATCTTTGTTTTTGATGGTAATCACGCTTTGTTTGATCCGTTTGAAAGTCTCGGGGTGACTGTGTGCTGATTTCATTTTTCTTTTGTGTCCACTACCATGTGGTGGAGTGAGTACTTGGGTGAACGACAATTCAAAGGAGTCATCAGTTCTCATTAGAATTGAGCACACGAGACATTTGCTGTAGAATACAATCCACGCAATCGCTACCAGTCATCCATTCCTCGGCGGTTAACTGTCAATAACCATAGGCGTGATTCAGTTGGTTACTAGCCAAATTAAAATAGAAATAATCGCCTCGGGGAATGTGTTCACGAAGGATCAAATCTTGCAACGTGCAGTAAATGGCATGCTCTCGTAAATTGGCAGTAAAATGACGCTCTCGAGCACCCATGCTTTCACTGACGCAGTCCACATAAGGGTTTAACGTAAATTCAAATCTTCCAGGTTCTCTCGACTTGACACTTCCGCTGATTTGCTCTTGGTAAGCCAATGGACGTTGCACGGCGTTACAGGTACTGGCTAATGCGTCAAATTCCAAAGAAAAAGTCGGGGAGGGATCGTCATTATCTCCTTTCCTGTTTTTCTTCTTCATTTCTTCTCCGTCTTCCACCTTTCTTTTTAAACCACCACCAGTCTGATGGTCACGGTCCCGGTGGCGTTACATCATAGCCTTGCGAGTAAACAGTTTACTGCACACTTGGTGAAGGCACTTGATTTTTTAGAAGCTGTTTTCCCACATGTCCTTTGATGGATGGATAGGTTCTTTTCATAGTGAAAGGTTTTCTTACAGTTGTTACAGATGAAGGTTTCACCACTTTGCTACAGGTGTTTCTTTTTCATATGCCTCTTCATATCATCTTTTCTACCGAAGGTCTTATCCAAGTAAAGACATTTCATCTGATGCTCCTGAGTTCCCCAGCGTTTCACCTGACGGTAAAAGTGTTCTTTTCCCTTGAAGGAAAATCCACATTTAGGGCACTGTTTATTGCTCATGATGCGGGCAGTTCAACAACCTGAAATGAAATGATGTCAATGTAGATGCCCGCTCTCTTATATAGCTGCGAGGAGTAGGAAAAGGGGGGTTTCCCTAACATTTAAAGAGAATTGATGGTTTAACCTATTTACTTACCATAAAAGGTAGTAGGAGAATTCAGTGTTTCATCCTAGATTCATTCATTCATTCATTCATTCATTTTTTTTCCACTTCCACTTTACATACAAGAATACAAAATGTTTAGTAAAATACGTACAGTGAAAGAAGAAGTGGAAAGGGCAAAATATAGTAAACTAATTATATGCCCTTTAATTAACTACATTTGTTTTAGGATAAAAAGTAGACTAGAGAGGAAAAAGTAAATGCATAGTAAATAAAGATATAGTGTTGGAATTATCAATACTGAGCAAAATAAAACTGGTAAAGTGCTTTTTTAAATAGTTTTCTAGTTGGCTTATTGCGTATAGGTAGGGGAA
>JAHPZR010018843.1:15000-27500 GCA_019787425.1 Platygyra sinensis | reverse complement strand
CCCTAGTGTACCTTGTCGATCAGTGCCCTGTATAGAATGATATAAGGTAAGGAGCAGTCAATTTCGCGCCGTTTTCTGCCATTTTCTTTATTGTTTTGCGTCTTTTGACTCGCGCGATTTCAAATTTAGCGCTACAAGCGATAGAACAGGCCCCGGATGTGTCGCGGAATTCTGCACGATGGGATGACAGGATTGGCCATGATGGCAATTATTGCATTTTGAATATCGTGTGAGGTGTATCTGTTTTCTTTCTTCTCTAACCATTTTAAGAGAAGAGGCTGGTCTTTCCCTCTTAGTTTAAGTAACTGAGTAAAGTTTGATTCATCATCGGTATCACCCTGCAAAGCATGTCCTTGACGGGCAAGATAATGCAAACATTCAATGACTTTGATGAAGCATATACGGTTAGACTCCATTGTCTTTTTTGCTGCATCACTGGACATTTCCCACACATTCCCGCAAGTTCTGGAAGGGTTTGTTTCATAGTCAATGACTATTTTGCGGTATTCAGACACGATGCTCCTTGAATCGCGCCGACGCCTTTTTTCCAGTTTGAAAACCCTTTAGAAGTAAAGCAGACTTCCTTACTTCCGGCAGCTCGAAGATTTGATTTTGCATTTTGTTGCATGCAAATGAAACACAAAACAGAATCGCTTTACTCTTTATAGTGTAGTCAGGGAAATTCCGAAAACCACTAGGATTGAAATGCGCGATTCAGTTTGCCACAATGCTTTTTTGGAAAGTTGAAATCCGCAGGTTGGAATGGTTGCGTTACATTGATCTCTACAGCTTCGCCGATTGTCGACTGATCAACTTGTCGTTGGATTGGAGGAGGCTGCGGCTCTTGACTGGATATTGTGGCCTCTACTTCACTAGTGAAGTTGATGGTTTCGCACATTCTTTTGGGTAGAGGCTCTTTTAAAGAATGTAAATGAAACATTATTAGACCAATATTTTAAAAACTATGTCAAAGGCATGGCACACACAATCAGATGATATGTCTCATCTTTCTATTTCTAGACCAATTTCCGATTTCTGAAATCCTTTACGCTTAGAGGCCTTGAAAAAGATTTTACATGGGAATGTTTAAATTCTCCGAATGAAATCTTGAACAGACAACAACAAAGTCTACAATTATCATTTACACTTCTCTCGATTCCTCCTTCGCCGCCATCGAGCAAACACCACATCGGATAGTTTTGTTTTGATAGACTCCACAGTGTCACAATAACTTTTTCCAGCCAAGTTGGCTGGAAAGTTCTGCGCTTAGATTAGCTTTGTTAATACGATTCACAAAACCTGTCATTGGGTAGTCAAAATATGTAATAGGGACGGCAATAAAAAGTACGAGTCATCCAGGCAGGTGGTTCCTCGCGGCTTCGCCGCTCGTTTTCACGGCTTCGCCACTTTGTGTGTTCGCGTTCAAATTCCTTAAACCGCCAAGCTACGCAGGCTACAATTGTAACGACTAATGCTTCATTCTGTCTATTTATCTGTGCGTGTGTCTTTGCCAGTAACTTTGGTCACTTTAAAATCAACGATTTTTTGCTATTTTTCACTCCGTTACTTCTGTTAAATTATTTTTTGTTTAATTTATTTTTATTCTTGCAAAAAAGTGTGGGGGGGGGGGTTAAAGGCCCCCCAGCCCCTCCCTTTGCGCGGTCCTTGTAAGTTTGAGAAAGTTTAACGCTTCTATTTCACAAACATGCAGTTTTTTTAACTAACTCAAGATTCTTTTGTTTGATTTCTCAGAAACGTATTATCATTTTCTAAGAAAGAGAGCAAGCGTACGCTTGCTAACTTTTAGAAAGCTAAAAGTTTAGCGCTTTGATGGAACGAACAATAGCGCTTCATGGAAGTGAACAACAACTTTACAACAGTGTTACAACTAATGTGGATCGCTCAGTGAAGCAAAGGTTTACAAATAAAAACGCTTTGTTAAAAGCGAAGCACCTGGAATTGAACGCTTTTATAAAAGCGAAGCATATAGTTTACATTTAAAGCGCTTTGCTAAAAGCGAAGCGAAGATTTATGAAAGCATAGGGTTAGAAATTGAATGCTAAAGCGAAGTAAAAACTCTTACCTTGTTTCTTGAAATCCTTGAAAGATTAAAATCTCAAAGTCCTCTGATAATCGCTACTCAAATGGACTTGATTCCCTTTAACAGTAGAATGTTTGAGGTAATGAACGTGATACGAGCGTTAACGCTTATACTCACGCTAAATAAAACGATGTTATAAGATGCTCAAAGTTGTGCTTGATTGGATAAAACATAGAACACCAACGTTCAAAGTAGTTACTGATTGGTGAACATAAATCGAAGATGTCGTAAGACGCTTAAAGTTCTGGTTGATTGGATAATCATAGTTGAACGTTTTTTAATGTACCTGATCTGAGCCTGCAGTGTTAGTGAATGCGGTTAGATAAACGTTTGTTATACATGCGAGAGGTTGTGGGTTCCAATCCTACAAGTCACATAAGTAATAAGGTTTTTCTTTTTGTTTTCTTTCTTCTTTTTCTTTATTTAAAATACGACTTTTTTATTACAAAATACGACTTTTTAATTTTGCTGTCTATAAAATCCATCATTTTTTATTACAAAATGTGACTTTTTTATTTTGTCGTCTATAAAATCCATCTTTTTTATTGCAAAATACGACTTTTTCATGCTGTTTTTTTTATAAGATCGGTCTTTTTTATTTAATTTTCATCTTTTTTATTTTGTTTTCTATAAAATCCATCTTTTATATCATAAAATACGACTTATGTTTTTAATTTGTTTTAAACATAAGATGAAGGATTAAAGAGGACGCATCCATTCTGTGTGACTCTGAGTTTCGCGCCTAAGCGCTCGTCAGACAGAACTTTATTCAACTACGTACAACCTTCTTATATACAAATTAGATGAGTCGCTAAGTAATTCGCTAGTGTGATGATCTGCTCTACGTGTGAAATAAAGATTCTATGGAACTATTGTTGGCAGCTTGTGAAATTTGCTAAGTAAACCTTATTCTCGTGGCGGCATTTAGAAATGAGTTCAATTCTGTTCTTTTGTTTAATAAAGATGGCATCTTGGCTCTAATAAAGTAAAGTTTTTCCGTGAGGCACAAGTGGCCCCGCTTGCTTTTGTTGCTGTAGGCCGGGGCGGTTACTAAAATACTCCAGTTAATTGTAAAATTGGTGTTGTTGTCTTTGAGTTTCCAGGAATGTTTTGATAGCTCCGTGCTGTTTGAATAGTTTCTGTTCCGAAAAGAAAGTTTGTGTTGCGTGTAACGTTATTTAAAAGTTCCTTCAGTTAGTCCAATGTTATTCTTTCCAGTTGTGTCACTTTCCGTTGTTACGTTGGCGTTGTAGACGACGCTTGAGGTGAGGCAGTTCTTTTTCAGCGGGCAGTCGTTTTTTCTCCTGCAGTTACAGTTGCTTTCCGTAGGAGATTTTTTGCTTGTTTCGAGGATTTTTCTGTTGTGCTTCTTAATAATGGTTTGTAGGTTGTCTATGCAGCTATAACTGACTTATGTGTTGTTTTTGTTGAAAATCTTGTTGTACCGATGGTTTTTCGGAAACCTTTTACTGACGAGGTTCAGAAACTCTCTGATAATGTTTATTTGTACGTTCATGCTGTAGGGCGAATCAAACCAAATTATGTTTCTTTGTCTGTTCTTGCGGCTGTTTTGTGCGGTGTGAGTTTCAAGTTTCTTGCGTTCAGTGTACATTAATTTTTTGGTTGTGTCCGCTTTGTTTAAGTGCACTTTCGTAGTGTGGTTTGGCTTGAGGAAATGTTTTTGTTTTTGGCTTGAGGAAATGGTTTTGCTCGAGGAAATGTCGGAGATTCGTCAGCAGATGGCTGCTGGTAGGTGTTTTATCATTGTAGGCGGATGGTTGAAATTGCTGTCGATGTAGAAAGTTTCGTTGTTGGGCTTTCTGTATGGGTAGTAGGTTCCGTCCGTAAGGTTTAGGGTGACGTCGAGGGAGTTGCAGATTTTTAGGTTTGTGCTTATAGAAATGTTTAGTCCTTGTTTCCTAAATTCTCGTGTGATGTCCTTTCTAGTCCATTCTGAGTGTGGTCCGTTTGCGTTTCTTAGAAGTACCAGTCGGTCGTCTCTGTAGAGTCCTACGTTGTCTTTGCCGTATTTCTTGTTGAGGCTACTCAGGAGGAAAAGACCGATAAGCTCACAAACTTCCGCTTCGTCGAAGCTCCCCATAGTTAGGTCGAAAATGTCGATGTGGTTTTTCCTGGTCCAGACGCTCTCGTTGTTAAATAAGAGTGATTTCGGGCAGTGCATGATTATGTTGATGTCTTTGTCGCTGATTGAGGTAAAATTCTTGGCAAATGAAATTACTTAAGAGCCACTTGCTGTAAAGACCACCTATACCTATGCAAGATAGAAAAAATCGATTTTCTGAAAATTTGTCAGGAAGAAGGTTTTTACTAATTTGTTTCAAATCTGTAACTTTGAGGTTGTTTGGATTTTTATTTTTTTCTCCAGACCGCCTTTTGTATTTTGCCCCTAAAAGAGCCAAACTCGGCCCTGAAATTACACTTTTTGCGAAGGCTGGCAAGCCAAAATATTGTGTGTGGCTGGAAAAGCTAACCCATATTATTAAAATATAATGTTTTAGTACCTATTTCGCATTGTCAGATCCACATGTAATTTGAACCTGAATTTTTAACAAATTTTCAAAATTACACGCGACGGCGATGTCGCGTCACGTCCAAATTTAGGTCAAATTCGCGGACCAAAAAGTCAATCTGGTACATGAATTTACCGCCCAAAACAATTTTTCTGGATAAAAGTATCACTTCATCTTACTTTTTATCGCAAATCTAGCTTGAGTAAATATAACGCAAAAATTTGACAGCATCTTGAAACCAGGCACTTGAGGTAATCGCTTGACATTTTGACCTTTCACGTCGCGATTATTATCTCGAACGTTGACCCTGAAATGTTTGCCTGTGGGTCTCAATCCGGTAAAATAATTGCTTAAGCCTCCAGATATCAGTTATAGTAATTTAAAGACAGTTTCTAGCCGAAAACGAGCACATTTAGCAAAGGCTAATTTTGAATAATTAATTAAGCTTAAACATGTGGCGGTTCGCGATGACAGACAATGCACGCGACAAAAATGTCGGTTTATAAATCGTTATCGGGAAAAGTCTTAAGGAAAACTAGAAGAATAAATAGTTTACCAAATACTTGGAGCTATTTCTTACCTGAATGTCGCCTACCGTGATAAGAAATGGTATCATTGCTGTGGCTTCATAGCTTGTTCGAAACAATCTTGACGGTTGCCAGGCTACAAACAAAATCACGGACACAGGAATCCCAAGGTCGCGTGAGAGCGGCGGCCCGGGAGGACTTGGGTACCCCGAGAAATATTAGGTGGGGTGTACGGCCTGCTTCCCAAAACCCTACCCCTATTTATGACCACAATCTGCGATATTACCTACCCTATTTATGACCTGACCAAAAATTCGACAACCTATTTACGACCTGAACCTTACATCAAAATCCTGTTTCAGACCTGCGTTATAATTGGATCTCAAGTTCAAACCAATGTTAAATTATCATAAACATAATTTGTGAAGGGCTTTTGTTGATTTTCTTTTTGATAGTGATGAAAAAGTGCCTTCTCGGCTTAAAGTAATACTATATCAAGGCTAGAGTACAAAATCCATACCCTATTTATGACCAAAACAGCTGAAAAACCATATCCTTTGGGGCCGCACATACCTATATAGCCCATATAAGGGAGTACTCCCTGGGAGCGGTGGCCTTCTTTATTTATCTTAATTGCTACTATTTGTTTGGTTGTCTGTTTGTTTTTTGTAATAGTTTGTTTTTATTTTTTTTTTATATAAAAGTTTTAGTACATTTATGTCATTTTGTTTCGCAAACCCAATTATCTTCTGTGCTTACTGCATGTCAACGAACATGCGTCAGGATAACAGGTGTGCACTTCTTGGTATCATAATTCGCAGAATGTACACACGCACGTGTCTTGTTTTAGCGCGATTAATATTTCCTCTTGAAAAGCGTTGTATCCTTTGGCCTTTCAAATTAACGTTGGATTTGTTTTTACTTGTAAATAACATACGTAACTGGAGAATCCTGCATATATATTAAAGTTAGAAATTGTAATTTAATGGTTTCATGTGGTTTTGCATACTTAATTGTCGGGGGATCGTGTGGATCACTGAAGTGCAGATAATCCGGCAAATGTCAAGTGTGTGGTTGTGGGAAACTGTGCAAAGAGTACTTAAGGCCACCTTCGACATTTTCTGTATTTGAAGACTCTGCCTTAGACTGTGAATCGAAGCTCTTGCTTGCTCTGCAAGTAAGAGAGTACATATCACTTTTATTGTTGTATCACTTGTATTGTAAGCTCAACGCAGAGTGATTTTCATTTTTGTAGTTAGTGTTATAATCTGCACCTTAATCCTTCAATGCGAGAGCCACGCTGGGCCACACCTCGCAATAGGTGGCTATGCATAATGAGAAATGTTACATCCCCAAAGCTAGAGGAAAAGGAAGAACGCACTCCGCAGGGGAAAGAGGGACCTTAAAGAGAGGGTAGGTAATTAAAAAACTTCTCGCGGTATTACACTCTCGCAGTCCGGACAGATCTGCCACTCCACTGGTGTGTTTGTTCCTGTGGCGTCGCGTAAGTTTATAAAAATAATTAAAAATAAACTGAAATAAATAAATAAAATAGAATAATAATAATAATAATAATAACAATAACACAATAACAATAACATAACAATAACAATAATAACACAACATGCAATAACATAACAACATAATAACTTAACTGATAATTAAAAACTAAGGGGAAGCTATTTACTCATTTACACTGTTATAACATGCTGCATGCCAGATTGTACAAGGGTTTATTGAGGTGCTTTGCTGGAGAGGTGGAGGCTAAAGCAATGTCTAAAATTTTTCACGAGCCACATATGAGCGCCAGCCCTCCTGGGCGTGTAGACCCTTCACGCGCGTTCCTACTAAAAGTCCATAAAACCCTTAATCAAACTATAACAAAATTCTGGAACGTGATTGGCTATCAGCAGCTTGATTTGAGCATTAATGATACACATGAAAAAATTACTCGATTCTGATTGGCTGAGAGCAGTGCAGTTCAAGTGCAACTCCAGTGCAAAAAGTGAAACACCGGTGCAGAAAGTGTAACGCCAGTGCAAATTACACATCGTAATTCTGGATTCAGATTGGGAGAAAGACAATGATATAAGATATAAGACCGTGGAAGGGGATCCTGTAGTAGCTTACCTCGAGAAAGCTCACTCAAACATACTTTGCATCAGAATTTAAGAAAACTATCACCCTGGTATAAATTTCCTTCCATAGCCATAAGCCCAGCGAGACGTTTCTCAAAGACCCCAATTTGATTTTTCAAAAACGTTATGTTAATAAGATTCTATCAAGTTCCCGTTCTGTTGATTCGTCGTGGAAGGAGAACGAATTTAAGGTGAGCACCAGCTCGGCCAATCTTGTGAGGGTGGACGTTGAAGGTTCCTTGATATCGCGCTCAATTCATGCATCAACTATTACCGAACCGGAACTACCGTTTTTCGATATCAACCTGTGCATTTCTGAAGATAGAATTCAAACCTCTGTCTTCTACAAGAAAATGGATACTCACAACTACCTCCATGTTTTTTTTCTTTTCATCCTGATCACTGCAAGCGTGCTATCCCTTACAGCCAGTTCATCCGCCTTGGTTGACTTTGCTCAGACGAAGATGACTTCCTGATCAAATCTAGGGAGATAATGACATTTTTTACACAGCGTGGCTATCCGCTTACTTCACTTGAACAGGATCTACGTAGGGTAAAAACCATCGGCCGTCCTGATGCTCTAACCAGGTCGGAATGGGGAGATACAACGGTTGATAGAGTATGTCTGGTCATGACATACCACCCGTTTTAACACCCACATCAAACGACATCTACTTCAGAACTTTTGCATTTTATCCACAGGCCAGCAAACGCGAGACATCTTTCCGCAACCACCTATTGTAGCATAAAAACGCGACCTCAGCCTAAGAGACATACTGCTACACTTCACCGACAGCTCCTTCCACTGAGCAGCCTGGGTCCACATGCATGTCAACGCCCTCGGTGTCATACTTGCGAGTTCATCACTCCTCTCACCGATATACGAGGCCCTTAAAGCACCCTCACCATCCGCAATCATTTCACCTGCATGTCGGAAAATCTTGTCTACTGTATATCCTGCCGTGGCACAACATTTCTTCTCTGCTGGTCACAGTATTACAGATGTCCAGGTGCGAGGTATGCGTATGTCTCAAGGTTCCAACATCTTCCGCAAACAACTGGAAAATGAGGCACAATTTTTCAGCTGGGGACCGTGCAGCTGGATGGCCTTAACATTAATTTCAAATACGTTTGAACTGTGCGCGCGCTAATTTTTACGCGTACGCCACTTCCCTTTAACGTAGTTACAAATGTATTGCGTATTTCAACGGTTATTTTCCACACTAAAAAAGGGTTATACATCCGAAACGTCTGTGTTTATGGAAAATTTTGACATTTTATGATGATCTTTTCTTGAAATATCAACTTGATCTTTACTACCAAGTGTCACTCATCACCAATGACTTTTCAGTCCTTTATTACCATCCTCCAAACTTGGTGGACTACAATCTTCTACCTAGTATGGTAATATTGCAATTAATAACTTGTGTAAAATTCATTTTGGAAAAGGTTTTTTGCCGTCGGATTCCCAAACAACCACTGTAATCTGACTTGCTTTACCTACCCGTCAAGATAGTGTCGAAAACGCGCGATAATGCCTATTCAATTTCCTATAGAGAGCCTGTGTGGAGGAGATAGTACAAGGCCCCATTTATCTGGTCATGGGTATTTAGAAAAAATTCTATCAGACCCTCTGAGGCAACTTTATCAATGTGTTTAGCTGTAATGAAGTTGTCCATCCACGATTACTAAGCCTTTTTTCATATTCTATTGTATCTGCTTGGACATGACTCAAACGGTGGATGGGGTTGGATCATTAATTGTGAGAATTTTTTTAATGGTAAATATACATTGAAGTCCTGGCTCTAGACCTCATTAGGAAAATTTACGTTTTAGTTTTACATCTTCTGTTGAAAATAGTCCACGGGTGATATAAAACAAAAGAGGGAAGGGAGGTCTGTAATCATTTACCCCCAATTGGTAAACATAAATGGGATCTCTTATTTGATCTTTTTAAATGTTAGTGTTAATAGCATCTTTCACTACCTTTTCAAGACCATTCAGGCAGGTCCCGTTTCTAGCAATACATGCCAACCATCATGGAAACTGTCTTTTTATTGTCATTACACTGTCAATTAAACATTTGAAATCCAATCTTGAGTTTTTTTTTTTTTTTTTTGGGGGGGGGGGGGTATTTGCCAAAAATGTACGCTTGTCAAACTTGCATGATGCATTCTCTTGAAGCCAATGATAAACTCATCAATGGAAAAAGTAAACGGAGCCAAGGATGGAAGGAGCTGGGGAGAAATCAGGCTTGTGGTTTATTTTTACAAGTGCAGCCTCTGTGATACTTTTCTAGCTCTAGCATATTTCTTTCTAGGTCAGTTTAAACTTAATGTAAAATAACTGTTAAAGCTATCTTTATTTACATACGATTTATAATGAAAATTAAAAGCATAAGGTAGAATAAAATAATTGATTATCATTTCAAACTTAGGCAGTAAAGCTATTACAGTTTTGCAAGACAGATACCCTTAGCAAACTCTAGCCAATGGCTTAGCACGGGAAGTGTCTCTGTTCATATTTTCTTTCCTAAATTCCAAATTCTTTATTTTATTTTTTTAGTTCTTTTCATTAACATCCTACACAGTTTTCCTTAACAGGCTATACAGGTTTCAGTAAACTAACTGTAAGAAATGATAAAAAAAATTATAACCCAAAGCACCAGATTAAGATACCTGCCTTGCACTGTATGCGGACGCCCGCGGAAACAGAACCTGCTGCGATCTCCTATAAGACGAACATTCTGACATGAAATGAAGCACATTTCTGCCAAGAGGTCTCATTCATGTTATTCTGAATATCAACCGTTTCATCTAGGTCCCCCGTAGAGTGATGTTATATCATTTGAGCACCTAAAATACTCACACAACATCTGCTCGGAAGCTTGCGTCAGCTGGCTGGCCTCGCAACACAAAATGTTGTTTTCTTCGACGGTTTTGCCGATAATTTAGCGAGGAAAAATAACTCCCTGGTACATTATTTACTTTCAAACCCAGTATATGATTTGATATTTTAATTGTCTTTGTAAGGGTGCATTTTCCGGCAAATACTTTCTCATCTTTCGAGGGTTTCGAGTATAATTTGATCAGCAGGTCCTCCATAGGCCCACGCTATCGTTCACAAAATAATGGGTTTAAACCCACAGATCATTTTTATGCATATGTTTAATGAGTCGTTTTCATCACCATTCAAACGCTTTAAACCATATCTAGATCATATTTTTGTGTTCGTGTAGTTCATTGTTTTGTGTTCTAGATATCGCCCAAGAAAAGGGCACAAAGCTTCACTTCTCAATCGCGTTTTCAATTGAGTGCTCTCGAAAATGTGCTTGTTTTTGCGCTTTCCGACATCTCCCTTTTGAAAATCAAAGTACTTTTGGACACAATATTATCATGTTATGTTTGATCGCTTTCTTTCAAATTCTTTGAGCAATCATCGGATGAAAAACTTTTCTGGTGTCGTTTTTAGCGGCCATTTAAACCTAGCTAAACCTCACGGACCGGTTCACTTGTGACGTCATAATGCAAAGATCATCGGCCGCCCAAACACATGGCTGTACAAGCAAAGTTGACCTCTGCCTCCTGGCAAGATCGCACTTGCGGACGCTTAAATGCAGTCCACTGCTCAGTAAAGTCCGCAATTCCAAGCGAATACCCGAGAATATTGTTTTCTTTTTGTTGTTATCATTAACAGCATAATCAGTAGAAAAAGAATACCATAAATACCCGAAGTTGAGACTTGTCTAGTAAAAAGAGCAAAGCAAACTTAAGGTGGCTCAAAACAGTTTCCAGCACATTCCAAGACTTAGATTTTGATGGGTCATCATTACCACTCTTTATCAATTGATGCTACAATCATGGTATCAAAAAACTGCCCAATCACTGGTAAACACGTTGGTATTATTTTCGTGACACAATAGGTTACCATAGCAACACTATGACCTGCTAAAAACACCCTTAATTTCAGCTTTAAGCGCTTGTATTTCAAAAAACGGCGCCGGAAAATTTTTTCTTATTGTAGAATTTTGATAAGCAGGATAAGACGCAACTTTTGGAAAAGTTTTTAAAAAAATCTCTACATGATGTTCAGAGCCACCTTAAATTTTCGAAAATTTAAGGGTGTTTTTAACAGGTCGTAGTGTTGCTATGGTAATCTATTGTGTCACAAAAATAATACCAACGTGTTCACCAGTGATTAGACAGTTTTTTGATACCATGATTGTAGCACCAATTGATAAAGAGTGATAATTATGACCCACCAAAATCTACTTCTTGGAAAGTGCTGGAAACTGTTTTTAGCCTTAAATAGTAGTTTTTTGGTGCTGCTGTTTAGATTGATAGCCAGCGAGATCGATCGTAACATCAACGTCAAAATTTTCGTTTACGTTCTAGCGCAGCGGTCGTTGGTTGTGTCAGTGCTGGCGTAACACGCGCAAAACTGTGAACCGTTAGAAAGGCGTCACTCAGTTGGCTTTTTTAAAAAACCAATGAAGGCCGAAGTTGTTCGGTCGAAACGTCTTTGAAGTTTATTAACGTCGTTTTAAACGTTAAATAAGTCAGTGTCAAGCACAAATTTTAACTCTGATGTCTATCCCTGACTGCAATCTCAGTATTTTTACAGGTTTTAAGGGTTCAAAGATAATGCTTTTCATCTGAAATTGCCTGAAGGATGGATTTTTCGAACGTAAAAATAAGCGGTATCGTATAGAGCTCACGAGAGAGTTTTACGAATAAAGCCTCGCGCCACCATGTTTGTTGTGAGTTTTGCAAACTAGAAATCTCAGTCGCGCGCTATCTCGCAACTCCTCAGGTGAACCTTGATGCCTCGCACTGAAGTGCGCGTGAGAGCCCACTCTTCTCGCGGAAATATTACTGTTTTGAACCTATCTAAGTAGTCAATGCGAGAATCAAGTACATGTGAAATTGTACTTCTCCCTACCTCAATAAATTACAGTTTTCTGTCGAACAGTGACATAGCACGTGACATGTCTCGAAGGGCCTACCTGTAACAGTTCCCTGACCCAACAAACATAACTAACTCCTCAGCAGCAGCTCGAGCTTTGGATCTCCGTGTTATCAGCACGAGCTTCGTGAAACTGTGGGACAATGTAGGGAAACAAGAACGAAGTGATTTAGAGAAAAACTATTGAGGATTTTGTCCTTCGCTTTACAGGGGAAACAACGTTTTCATTGGGAGGTAA
>JAHPZR010018843.1:0-10000 GCA_019787425.1 Platygyra sinensis | reverse complement strand
TTAAAATATGTTCTTCATCAGCCTATTCTTAGCAAATACCTGAAATAAAAATCGGGGGTCACCGTGCTCGTTTAAGAGAAAAGTAGAATTTCTTCCGTTATCGAGCTTAGTTTGAGGGAAATCTCTTACATTTTGCACGTGCACGCGCTCATGTGCGCGCGCTGATGACGCGAAAATCGTGCGCAGTAGGTATGCGCAATGCAATACTAAGGAATTACCTTAAACAGGCAGCTCGAGGACAGTTGAGATATATGATCGTAAAGGGTTACGGCGGTGTCGACCCAGACCCCCAAGTCTATAACGACAGCAAAGGGCTTGATGTTTTTTCCCCATTAGAACGACAGGAGGTAAAGATAAGCTTCGCGTTACTTGTGGAACTCCAGCAATAAGGAGCTTAGTTTTGTCTGGGTTGATTAACAGACAGTTTGTTGAACACCACTTTGCGACCGCGGGGAGGTCACTGCTGAGATCGGAAATGGCAACTTTCAGGTCAGAAGGAGGAAGAGCCCAAAGCAGCTTAGTGCTGTCTACATAACCCGTGACTTCGCACTTTTTCGGTACTGATAGAAGGTCGTTAACATAGTGTGAACAAAACAGCTTTTGAGACTAAAAGCTGTCAGAATATTTTTAATATTTTGCTTCTTTCCCCTATCTAGGATAGACCCTAAGCCAAAGCACCAGCAGTGATCAAAATTTAATTTCTCCTCACAATACTGAGTGGATGTTGAATGTCATTTAAGAACAAAACAATGCAAAAGGATAAACTTTACGCTATCATTGTACTGTCAAGCCCATTTTGCTAATGGAGGTAGTAAAGTGCCGCACAAATAATCACAAGCTGATGAGCTGCTCCCACCATTGGTAATGGCAGATCTGCTTGAATTTTTTAAATCTTTCTTTAGCACGTTCAACATGAATCCTAATTTTCGCAATGCTGGCTGGATGTCATAGCCCGTACTTTTCTTGATAGTTGTTTATCTTAAAAAAATACTTATGAAAATACAATAAGTGTTTAACCTGTTTAAATCAATAACTCAAATTATGAAAAAGAAATGGATGGTTCATAAAGATGGTTCAGGCTGACGTCATTGTCGGTGGAATTTCTTGGCGGCAAAAGTTTTTCGCAACTTTCTTCGAGTAAAACCTAACTTTAGCTGTTAGTAATACTAATGGCTAGTATTATCCAACATTTGAGTTAGGGTTTCTCGATGACTTTGAAGATTTAGAAAACGTGTCTGAAATGGTTGCAGAAATATCGGAAGCGTAGATCAACAAAGCGAAAGTGCTACCGGTGAAAACAACACGTGCATGTGCACGTGCACGTGTAGCGAAAAGTGATGCCAGTGAAAACAACACGTGCACGTGCAGAATTTGTTTTTTGATCAGTGCAGAAAAAGCGACTTTTCAGCGTGAAAAATGTCTTGCCATGTTATAACAGCAATGGACAATGTCTCGTGTGCGTCCATCCAATTCGGGATGCACTTGGATAGTTGAGAGAGCACTCAGGTAGCTGGAGATGATCTCGGTTGCGCCTCGAGCATCTCTCACGCTACCTTCGTGCTCTCCCAACTATCCGCGTGCATCCCGAATTGGATGGACGCACGCTAGACATCGTCCATTCCTTAACTAACGCAGTCTAAACATAACGCAATAAGATTCTCTTCTTTCAGTGTGAGCTGTCATTGTCTGCCACAATGCTCTGATAGTGAGCTTTAGCCTCTTTTTTTTTCTTGTACCAATATTTACTATTTTCTGTATGGTTAAACTGGATTCAAGATAAAATTGAAACACGCAAGTTCTGGCAAACCGATCTAAAATTTCATAGATTGGTCATCCCTCAGCATGTCATCAATGATAGGCTCTCTTTTGAGTGGTTATTTGTTTTCAAGTTTTTCTTCAAGTATCTTTGTTTTCTTTCTGCACTTTTCAAGTTCAGTCAAGTATTCAATTTCCTCTGCTGTCAAATCCGTTTAGCACTCTCTACAATGTGTTACTGGCTTTCTAAGAGGGAGCCGCCACTGCCACTCGTACTCACCGTGCTTTCCTCAGCCTGTTCCTGGCGACAGCAATATAAATAATCATGATGTATTTTATTTACGTCGACAAGGTCTCTCTCACAATTCTGTGTGGCATTGTTAAAATAAAGGCTTTCAGCACAACGTTTCTTCGCGGCAGGGCCTTGCAGAGCAAGCGTGGTTTGACATCGTGAAAAATTCTCACGATGATTCTCTCGGGCACTTGTTGTTGTCTTTATGCTCGTAGGGTCAGACATGGAGCAATTAGAACACGGTTCTATGAGTAACATGTCTGGTTAGATATTTTCACTTCCGGTTATTTTTGTCTTGAACGAACTGTCTAATAGCTGGGGGAAGGTCCGATATTTTTGTGAAAGTGTTTGTAAAGGATCTTCCACGAATTTTTCGACCAAAAATTTCTTAGATACCACGGCCTAATCTGACTGATTATATGAGATGCAAGTTAACATATCAAATACTAGTAGTAGTCTTCTAGTATACTTCTGTAAATGCTGTATTCTGATTGGCTCAGCCATTGCACACTATCAGCCATTGATGTGCAGTGGCTGGAGGTCGTCAACGAAATGGCGACGTGTTTTCGTTTTTTTTCACGCTTCTCACGTTGATTCTCTCGGGCACTTGTTGTTGTCTTTATGCTCGTCGGGTCAGACATCGGCGGGCAACCAGTAACAGATTAAGGACCAGAAACGGAAACTGCCACGTTCGTTTTCTTAAAATGAGGGCAACAGATTCTCAGATCGACAAGGCTCTTGAACGATTGGACAGCTCTTGTACAGAACATGATCCACTTTCTTCGCCGAGCGCTGTTCTCGGGAAAGGCAAAATACGCGAGGCCCGGTCTATTGTGAGTCCCATTTCGACAAACAGCTACAGCACAATACTTAATCATTGCAATCTCAAATAGAAAAGTACAGAAAACAAAAATATTACACTGAAATATCAAACACACAAGGCTCGATTTGACCTTTGCTCTGTTTGTTTTATTTTTAAAAAAAACCCGTGCGTATTCCCCAGAGTCTCGCTTTGGTGGATAAAGTTCGACACCAGTCTCCCACGTGAAAACATATCGAAATTAGGCTATTCTTGTCCAGATAGGGTGTATATCCATGTAGTTTTTCAATTTAAATAGTTGTAAAAATACTTTAAAATGTTTTGGTGAGTAAACGACTCTCAATAAGAATAGATAGGCTGCATTCGTCTTGCAAGAGATAGTGGGCAATGTCTAGTGGTCAAGACGGCCGACAATCTTTCAGCTTCTCAAGCCTGCACTGACAATTCAGTCTACCACATCACTGAGAGTCAATTTCGACCTCGTAGGAGTGATCAGGTCATCATTTTTGTTCGTAATTAAGGTAACGTCATGTCATTTTGGACTACATTTAACTTGCAATTTATTACTTTCAAAGCCAAGCAAACTTCCCACTGGTAGAACTTCGGCAGAATACATACTATTGAGAAATTTAGTATATTCGCCCATTGGGTTCGAATTCGGGAACCACCTTAGGTTTTCATCTTTCCACTCCTCTGCACTTACAACTGTCAATATCCTGATGCCTTAAAATAGAGTCAGAGGAGGAGGGGGCATCCTTTTCAGAATAACCTCTTGAAATCAACGCACTCGCCACAAGCATATTTCCCCTCTTTCTATTCCTCGAATATTCTGGTTATCTTCACGTTTTTGTCATACAATCACGCGCCATGTGATTAGCTGTGTTTTACGCAGATGGAGCAACCAGAACACGGTTCTATGAATAACATGTCTGGTTAGATATTTTCACTTCCAGTTATTTTTGTCTTGAACGAACTGTCTAATAGCTGGGGGAAGGTCCGATATTTTTGTGAAAGTGTTTGTAAAGGATCTTCCACGAATTTTTCGACTAAAAATTTCTTAGATACCACGGCCTAATCTGACTGATTATATGAGATGCAAGTTAACATATCAAATACTAGTAGTAGTCTACTAGTATACTTCTGTAAATGCTGTAATCTGATTGGCTCAGCCATTGCACACTATCAGCCATTGATGTGCAGTGGCTGGAGGTCGTCAACAAAATGGCGACGTGTTTTCGTTTTTCCAGAGTTTTGGAGGAATTGATGCAAATGGATGATTAAATTCTTGGGAAGACTAAGCGAACATCGCGCACAATGCCATGGCATCATCATCATCATCATCATGTCCTTTTCCTCTGAGGGAAATAGGGCCTTGTGTTCTCTCTCTCCAAGCTTCTCGGTCTTTCGCACAACTACCAGCTTCTGCCCAACCTTTGAACCCAAGTTCGCCTCGTTCTCTCTCTACCGTTCTTCGCCATGTCTCCTTCGGCCTACCTCTCTTACGTCTTCCTTCTGGGGTCCATGTTAGGGCTATCCTTGTGTTCTCATTTACACTTTTCCTCAACACATGCCCAATCAGTTTCCAGCGTCTACGTTTTATCTGTTGGGTGATCTCTTCCATATTCGTCTTGAATCTAATCTCTTCATTTGTCACTTTCATAGGCCAGTAAATCTTCAGAATTCGTCGTAGGCACTTATGGAGGAAAACATTAAGCTTGGTCTCGTCGCTTTTAATCATTCGCCAAGTTTCGCAACCATAGAGAAGGACAGCCAGTACACTGGATCTAAAAATCCTCAACTTGGTGTTTATGCTGAGTTGACTGTTCTTCCAGATGTTCTTTAAGTTGCAGAAGACTGCTTGTGCTTTTCCCAGCCTGGCACTTATATCCTCACCTGCACCACCTGTTGTTGTGACTGTAGCACCAAGATATACAAACTTCTCTACCTCTTCAATAACACTCCCTTCTAGTTGGATCTTTATTCCAGGATCAACATTCCATTTCATTACCACTGTTTTTCCTGAGTTAATCTTTAGCCCGGTCTTCTTCCCGTTTCTGTTAAGATTTTCAACCTTTGTTTGCATGTCCACTATCCTACTTGCAACAAGAGCCACATCATCAGCAAAGTCTAAATCCTCTAGCTTGTTCGTGAATTGCCATCTTATCCCAGTTTGCCTTCCTTCAATAGTCTTTCCCATAACCCAATCAATCACTAGAAGAAAGAGAAATCCAGACATGCAACAGCCTTGTTTCACCCCTGTCTTTACATCAAACCAGTCGTAACTTCCAGAACCATCTACAACAGCACATTTGCTCTGTTCATACATTGCCTTTACCATTGTAATCAATTTGGATGGAATACCGTATTCTCTCATTATTTCCCATAAAATACCTCTGTCAATGCTGTCAAAAGCCTTCTCGAAATCCACGAAACAAACATACAGGTTGGCATTCCACTCAATTACTTGCTCAATGATGTTTCTCAGAATGAATATCTGTTCGATTGTCCCCCTTCCTCTCCTAAACCCTGCCTGCTCTTGTCTAAGCCTGGTGTCAACGGTGTCCCTAATTCTTGTGATAATCACTTTGCCCAATACTTTCGCGGCCACAGGTAGCAGTGTTATTCCTCTCCAATTTCCACATTCCATGAGATTTCCCTTCTTAGGGAGACGAATGATCAACCCACATCTCCAGTCGTTAGGTACTCTTTCACTTTCCCAGATCTTCAAGAGCAATTCATACAACACAGCTACTGTAGTTTCAAGATCTGCCTTCATCAGCTCTGTTGTCATGCCATCAACACCACCAGCCTTTCCATTCTTCATTTGTTTTATAGCAGTTCTGATCTCTGCATGTGTAACAGGACCTGTTTCAATTTCGAGTGGTTCACAAGCTTCGCTCTCCACTTCCGACCGTGTGGGGGAGGTCTATTCAGAACTTCAGCAAAATGTTCCTTCCACCTTTTCTTTACCTCTTCCTCTTTTGTTAGTAGGATGCCTTCTTTGCTCCTTATTGAGTCTGTTCTTCTAGTCAGTTTGCTGCAAAGTTGTCTCGTAGCATCAAATACCGCCTTCATATTTCCTATTTTGGCTGCTTCCTCGGCATCACTAGCAATCTGGTCAATCCAATTCCTCCTATCTCTCCTCAGTTGTTTTTTCACTTCATTGTCTTTGGCTTGGTAGTCCTCTCTGTATAATGCTTTTAGTCTCTCTGACCTGGTTGCATCAACTTTAGCCTTACAAAATCTTCTTTCGTCGATTTTCTTCCAACTTGTAGCGCTTATCCAGGGCTTACTCTGCTTTTTCCTGTATCCCAAGACTTCTTCAGCTGTTTTCTTATAACTTTCCTTTATGTTAGTCCATCGAGTCTCTATGTCTGGCTCGTTTCCTTCTGTGCTTTCGTCAGCTAAACAGCTAAATCTGTTCCTCAACTTGATCTGAAACTGCTGCTTAACTTCCGGTATTTTCAGTTTGGCTGTGTCATATCTTGTGACATTGCTTGTATTCTTGACTATCCCACGTAAACGAAGACGCACAGTTGTGATAACTAGGTTGTGATCGCTTCCACTGTCTGCGCCTCTAGAAGATCTTGTATCCCTCACTGATCTCTTGAACTTGCCGTTCACTGCCACATGATCGATTTGATTTCTGACCCTCCCATTAGGGGCAGTCCAGGTGTATTTGTGTATGTTCTTGTGTGGAAACATTGTTGATACAATAGCTAAGTTGTTGGCGGCACAAAAGGAGACAAAACGAACACCATTTTCTGACCGCTCATCTCCAAGCCCATGCCAACCCACCACACCATCTTCCCCTTCTTGTCTAGCTCCGATCTTAGCGTTCCAATAGCCCATCATCATAATCATGTCATGCCTTGGAATCTCATCAGTAACCCTCTGTAACAAATCATAAAAGCCATGGCATATCCGACACTTTTCCGCGTTTTGCGGCGCTAAATTCGAAAGCCAATTAGGGAAATGTACAGAAAACAATAAAAGAAATCAACCGAAACTCGCAGAACCGCTCGAAACTAAATTCTTCCTTTGCGGGATAACTATTTAGTTGCAATTTAGTATTCATATGGCTTTGGTACTTGAGAAGTTAATAAACAAAATGCGACTTTTATTACGCATGTGGTTCACAGGGAAGTGTTATTTTTTGGGCTTCAAAAGTAGCTATTTCGGCACTCCCTCTATATGGCATTGACTCTTTCAAAAGTTATAATTTTAACAAGCAATGGGTGAGGAAATTAGTTTTTATATGGAATTTCATGTTTGACCACTTAAAGATTGCGCTGCCTAGTTTTTACCGAATTCCGACCAATGCAAGTATTATTTTCCACCTTTCGCGCAACCAACTCCCGCAACCAACTCCCGCAGCTCTACGATGGCGGCCGCGGAGTCTTAGCGAAGGTTCCGTTGAAATATACCTTACAGGTTGTTTAAATCTAAATTACCTCGCCTGACGAGCCGCCAAGTCACTTTGGTCAATATTACTCCAAATGTGGCCCTGCATTCTCTACACGTACATGTCGTTGCTCCGGAAGTAGTATTTTAATACAATTAATAAATATGATCCCGAAGAGTTTTCGATAAAATACTACATCTTCATAATGCTTTGTTCGAATTTTCCACGCATCGCACTACTCAATACGTATGAACTTCCGATCGAGCCATTTTTTGTGCCATTTATTTTCTTGACATGGACACAAATGCCATGTTTAAGACAAAAAGTAAATGATCGCGGAAAAATTCGTGGGATCACAGGTAAGCCCGCTTATTGAGCTACATGTATCACGGGCTCCCCAAGCTCTAAATACGTGGTGTATGCGACAGCTTGTGTATATAGAGAATTGCATGGGAAAATCGGCGATCGTGAAAAAGTTGTGTAAATAACTTTCTTATTTAAAATAAAGTTTTCCTACTTAAAATGTGTCGCGAACTTGTCTCTTGTGCCAATTTTAGACCTATTCTGACGCCGTTTATAGTGAAGTTATTTGAAACCGGTACTCCTCCTTATAAAAGAATGGAAAGGCAGACCACGCCTACCAAAAAGTGGATTTAAATTTTACTTTCGAACTTCGTAAGTAATTAAACCCGTTTAGACCTCAAATCAGTCTAAAAACCTGCTCAAACTAAATATGCAATGCCAGTGATCATTTCCATAAGGAAAATCCAATATCTCTGCCGTCGTGGCCTGGGTTCTCATTTCACGTTGTAGTGTGGCAGAGAACGATAACGAAATGTACAGATTTACAACGCGCGTACACGTGCACAGCTATTGTTCTTCTCATTAAACTTTTGTTTGGCGACGTTGCCGTTATCGTGGCCACTTGTCGGCGTCGTGGTGTGCATAACTTCCCTACTTTCGTTTTAACGATATCCTGCAAACAGGCCGTCTCCGTATGGGTTATCCGAGATTTGCTTTCGAACGGGGCGCGCGGGCGAGAGAGAGAGAGGCTGCAATGGTCCCTTGTACGATTTGAGTCCTGCCTCCCTTCCGCTTGACTAATCTGTAAAGTTATCAAAAGAAATGAACCAGTCACAAGAAAGCGGAAATGGACCTTGGAGCGTCAAGACGGCTTGATACACGTGCCCTTCTTTTTGTATGAAATCGCACCCAGCAACTCCGAAGAAAACATTGACGAAAAGCTGGAAGAAAACCGCTCGATTTATAAAAGTGTCCCTGCCTATAAAATTTATATATTTTAAATCCCAATGTTGAAATTGTCGCCATGCTTTGAAGAGAGACGTTCAGCTTGCGTCATACTACTAACATAACAACCGAGTTTCATTACGCCGAAACGTGACTCAGCGTATGTGATGTTATGTATGGTGTGAAAACGTCAATAGAACATTTTAGGCCAATTTAGCCCTCTTCTTTTAGACGAATTTTTTGATGTTTTGTGTACTTAAAGTAAATGAGCTCCATATCTGAAAGGGGAGAGTCCACGTTTCCATCACCGAAATGAAACTCGGATCGTTGTGTATTATAGAATAGATGTACGGCGGCAACTATGTCCTGTGACGTTGCACAAGCCGAACGTTTCGGCATTGTAAAAAATATCGCTTCCTCTGACAACGAAACCTTGAGCCGGCGCTATCCTGGATGTTCCAGTGCCGAATAGGATCATCGTCCAAATTGTTTACTTTTAGCGCCTCCTCGTTCGAAGGCGCATGACACAAGCTTCGTTTGAAAAATAACATGCGCGCGAAAAACATTCACACTTCACGGTTGAAACGCCAAATGGTAGTAAAATTTGACATGTGGTCAAGTTCGAATTAGCCAATCAGCAATTGCGTTCAGAAGTCTGAACGTAAACTCGAATCAAACGCTGTGAACAAGGACCATTGCAGGCTCGTTCCCTCTCTCGCCTACCTGCGCAGATGTTTCGAAAGCAAATCTCTGGAATAATACCAATACGAAGAGCCTGTGTGCAGCTATTTTTAGAGGCGAAGACATTCTACATTAAGGACATTCGCGCTAATTGTTTCTGCGCATCCTTAAGGATGCGCACGCAAATTCACATGCCACGTCATGCATGAGCACACGCATTAAGTCATAAAATAAACAAATGATAGGGCAGATGGCTATTGCAAGAGCTTTGCCTGGATTTAACAATCTTGGACGTTCAGTGACCCCAATTTTTCTTTCGATGGATTATTTTCTCTACTGATTTTCTACATTTAGGGAAAAAATGAAGAAAATCTATTGACTAGAAGTCTGAATTTTTGGCAAAATGCACCATCGAATTCCATTCTGATTAGCTCTTTGTGCACCTGTGGGGCAGTTTCAAATGCCTCTTTAAAAGGGTTAAATTTTGTGAAAACATTTAGTAACATTTGGAATTATTTACGCAACAGACCCACTTCTACAGAATATGACTAAGATTGTTTGCCTCTGTTGACTCACCTTCGATATTTTTAACTATAAAACCCCTGTAGACGCGTGCTCATTTATATGGAACAATTTTTCGAAATCAGTATTGTTTACCACACGCTTTATCTCTGAAACAAAGATGGTGACCCCCAATTTTTTTTGCATTTCTGGCACAAGTAACTCATTATCTGCCTGCAGTAAAAATTTTAAAAAATTCTATCGACTGCAAAATTTTTTGCGCGAACGTCCTTAAACA
>JAHPZR010018833.1:37500-38936 GCA_019787425.1 Platygyra sinensis | reverse complement strand
AATTTTGGGTGGTATCTCAGCTACCAGTTAAAATTTTGGTTCTCATTTGCCCGCAAATTTTGGGGTGTCTTTTGGTCAGCGTCAAGGTATCTTGGCGCTGACCAAAACACACGTGGGCTCTTGGAACGAGATTGCTTGTGCGCCAGAGAAAACCAGTCTGCGAGGAGAACAAAGGAGTTTGCGGCTTTTCTTTTCTCCCAGTCTTCGTCAAATAAAAACTCAAAACAGGTAACCAAAGGGAAAAAAATCCAGGGTGGAAAACTGCTACACATGCATATAATCATGTACAGTCTGCCTGAGACCTATTTAGCTTATTGGATTTGTAAAAAAGTAAATGAGCCACCTGAGTAAATTTGGAAGCGTTTGCCCCACTTGGGGGCAAATTGCTCCCTCGACAACTCTCGCAATTCTAACTTTTCAATGTCACTTGAACAGTTTAGTTACCTTCATCAATTTCCAGTTTGTACTTAAGTCGCTCCTTTACCAAGACGTCCCGTCGACGCCACAGTTCTGCTTTGTTATCTCCGAACCTCTGAAACTAATACTGAGGAGTTTTTTTACATGGAATATGCATGGACAGTTACCAAATTGACGTCAGCTTTTCATGCGTCTGTCCTGTTAATGAAGTATCGAAGTAGCTGTGGATCCGCAAACCTCTTTGTCAATGTTATGACGAAATTCATTGTTAAGAACAGGACAGACGCATGAAAAACTGGCGTCAATTTTTTTTGTACAATAACAATGGTCAAATTGTCCGTTCTCACCTCGCTCTTGTGTCTGTTTGCTTATTGACAATGAAAATTAACCAATGAGCGAGCGAGAATTTCTGCAGTCATAGTAAAATTCACTTTGCTTTCAGTTTTAATTTATCTTTGTTCTAATCACTTTTTCCTACTGATAGTTAGAATACAAAAAAGTTAATACTTCGATTCTACTTAGTTTGACATCAGGACAATGTTCACGATAAATGTAATAAATGTCAAGCGAATCATTTCCAGCGTCACTCTACATGAAACTATTAACCTGAAACTAGTAACCTGAAACAACCGGCCGACGTTTCCACTACCACTACCTATAAAGCTAACTGTAAACCTAACCAGTAACAACTAAATTAAATTAGACTTCACTTGGTCTTTCTCAAGCATAATGTTCAACAAAAATCTGAAACAATTTACAGGCTTGTCTTTTCGTATGCAAATTTATTGCGGACGTTTCCTGCTTGATAAAAGTTCAAATTGTAAAGCTTTTTTACTTTGTGAAAATGATTTTTTTTATAAAAATATTAATGCTAACCAAACCTAGATGTTCTAAAAAAAATTGCTCAGAAATAACAACGGCACAAAACATACTTGTTGTCTTTGATACTATTTTACTTTAATATCCTATTTTCTTCCACCTTTTCTTGTGAAGAGATTGCGCTTCTTTTACTTTCCACT
>JAHPZR010018833.1:30000-35000 GCA_019787425.1 Platygyra sinensis | reverse complement strand
GTTGAAGTACTGCCTGCTTTGTCGCTTGCTGTCCCAACAAAGGCTTGACACCAAGCTTTTCTCCTATCATCCTCGCTTCTTTTTCTGCAGAAGGTAATCGCGAAATGACTTTGAGACGTCCTTTGAAATTCACCTCACCAACATCAGGATTTCCCACAATCAGTGCACCGGTCTGACAGTGATAGTCTGCTGGACTTTCACTAATGAGCTGGAGTGTTGTTAAAGAAGGAACAACACGGATCCTGAGGTCTCGGATAGGTACTTTCCACTTTCATCAGTTAACGCGGCAAATGGAATTTGGTGTAAAGCACGATCAGGGACAATTATGATTTCAGGGCCCTCAAGGAAGTCCGCCACAGGAGCGATAATTAGTTTGTAGCAAATAGGAAGATTCATCTTGGGTCCTTGGCTATCTTTGCTTTCTTTTCCAATTCGCCAACCAGTGTGGCTGTCTTCCTCACATGACTGGGATTCTGGCTGAAAATTGTGCGAAGACTGGTCTTCGCAAAACTCTTCTGGTAAAATACCTAAACTTCTGAAGTCAAAAAATGTTTCCAAATGTTGACCTAATCCTTCTTGAGCAATAAGGTCATCTCCTTTTATCATCAAGAAATGGGTGATTCCGGTTGCTTTAAGAATCCACAAATATATGATGTCGCAATCATATGAGACGTACAGACAGGTTCGGTTACATTCCTTGGCGACGATTTCTTCAAGACCAGCCCATGTTTGAGGATTAGCTGAGATTTTATTCTGCACAGTGTACTGACCTAACATTAAATCTGCCAAAGCCCTAGCCTTCCAAAGCTCGGAAACATACAGAGCTCGGTTAGCATTACCGGTTGCGCAGAGTAAACGACTGAGTTGCCTGTAGGAATCAATATAGTGATCAGAAAAAGATATCTTAAATTGATCGTTGCCCGGAGAGAGTCGCGCATTGTCTCGCATTTTTCAATACCAGAAGGAAATAGGAAATAGCTTCCTGAATCTTTTTTTGTCGCATTCTAATCTGTGCCATCGCGCTGAGAGCATGGAACTGTAGGAAATATCTTCCATCTCTTCACTTAATGTAAGTGCTTTCTTGATATATTCTTCCCCACTGGCATAGTCTGCCTGGCTAACAAAGCAACATCCAAGCCAATAGCAATTTTTCGCTTCTAGGTCCCTGTTTCCAGTTGATGCGCCTATCGCAAGCGCTTTTTCAAAATATTCTTTTGCCTCGATCACTCTACTAAGAGATACTAAGAGAAGTCCTTGACTGGAATAAACACTGGCTACCCCACCTCTGACTCCAATGTCTCTAAAGATGACAAGAGCTTTCTGATGATATTCGTTAGCCTTGCTATACTTTCCTAAACTGCAAAATATATCTCCAAGGTCAAGGTATGACCTAGCTAGTCTACGTCTGTCACCAATTCGCCTGCCCATAGCCGA
Organism: Platygyra sinensis; assembly: GCA_019787425.1. NCBI lineage: Eukaryota > Metazoa > Cnidaria > Anthozoa > Scleractinia > Merulinidae > Platygyra > Platygyra sinensis. The sequence goes on along the minus strand of JAHPZR010018833.1, from coordinate 33,566 downwards.
GAATTTTTGAAAGTAGTCTAAAGCCTTCTCATAATCGGCAACTGACTCTATGCACATTTCCAAGCTCTCCATAACAGCTAGCTTCGCCAAGTCTGTCTCCAATTTCTTTGTTGATCTCAAGTGATTTCTCGAGATGTTCTCTCGCCTTCTCGTATTCGCCAACTGTTCTACAAAAATTTCCAAGGTTTGTGTAGCAGAAGGCTTCTCCATTTCTGTCTCCAATGTCTTTCGTGATCACAAGTGATTGCTGGAGATGTTCTCTCGCCTTGTCATATTCGCCAACTGATGCATACACATTTACAAGGTTTGCGTGGCAGCACTCTTCTCCATTTCTGTCTCCAATTTCTTTCGTGATCACAAGTGATTTCTGGAGATGTTCTCTCGCCTTGTCATATTCGCCAACTAATGAATGCACATTTCCAAGGTTGTGTAGCAGTGCGCCACTCCATTTCTGTCTCCAATTTCTTTCCTGATCACAAGTGATTTCTGGAGATGTTCTCTTGCCTTGTCATATTCGCCAACTGATGCATACACATTTCCAAGGTTTGCATGGCAGCACGCTTCTTCATTTCTGTCTCCAATTTCTTGCGTGATCACAAGTGATTTCTGGAGATGTTCTCTGGCCTTGTCATATTCGCCAACTGATCTATACACATCTCCAAGGTTTATGTGGTAGCGTGCTTCTCCATTTCTGTCTCCAATTTCTTTCGTGATCACAAGTGATTTCTGGAGATGTTCTCTCCCCTTGTCATATTCGCTAACTGATATATACACAATTCCAAGACTTGTGTAGCAGCCCGCTTCTCCATCTCTGTCTCCAATTTCTTTCGTGATCACAAGTGATTTCTGGAGATGTTCTCTCGCCTTGTCATATTCGCCAACTGATATATACACATTTCCAAGACTTCTGTAGCAGCCCGCTTCTCCATATCTGTCTCCAATTTCTTTCGTGATCACAAGTGATTTCTGGAGATGTTCTCTGGCCTTGTCATATTCGCCAACTGATCTATACACATCTCCAAGGTTTATGTGGCAGCGTGCTTCTCCATTCCTGTCTCCAATTTCTTTCGTGATCACAAGTGATTTCTGGTGATGTTCTCTCACCTTGTTATATTCGCAAACTGTTGTATACACATGTCCAAGGCTTGTGTAGCAGTGCGCTTCTCCATTTCTGTCTCCAATTTCTTTCGTGATCACAAGTGATTTCTGGAGATGTTCTCTGGCCTTGTCATATTCACCAACTGATCTATACACATCTCCAAGGTTTCTGTGGCAGCGCGCTTCTCCATTTCTGTCTCCAATTTCTTTCGTGATCACGAAAGAAATTGGAGACAGATATGGAGAAGCGGGCTGCTACAGAAGTCTTGGAAATGTGTATATATCAGTTGGCGAATATGACAAGGCGAGAGAACATCTCCAGAAATCACTTGTGATCACGAAAGAAATTGGAGACAGAGATGGAGAAGCGGGCTGCTACACAAGTCTTGGAATTGTGTATATATCAGTTAGCGAATATGACAAGGGGAGAGAACATCTCCAGAAATCACTTGTGATCACGAAAGAAATTGGAGACAGAAATGGAGAAGCACGCTACCACATAAACCTTGGAGATGTGTATAGATCAGTTGGCGAATATGACAAGGCCAGAGAACATCTCCAGAAATCACTTGTGATCACGCAAGAAATTGGAGACAGAAATGAAGAAGCGTGCTGCCATGCAAACCTTGGAAATGTGTATGCATCAGTTGGCGAATATGACAAGGCAAGAGAACATCTCCAGAAATCACTTGTGATCAGGAAAGAAATTGGAGACAGAAATGGAGTGGCGCACTGCTACACAAGCCTTGGAAATGTGCATTCATTAGTTGGCGAATATGACAAGGCCAGAGAACATCTCCAGAAATCACTTGTGATCACGAAAGAAATTGGAGACAGAAATGAGGAAGAGTGCTGCCACGCAAACCTTGTAAATGTGTATGCACCAGTTGGCGAATATGACAAGGCAAGAGAACATCTCCAGCAATCACTTGTGATCACGAAAGACATTGGAGACAGAAATGGAGAAGCCTTCTGCTACGCAAACCTTGGAAATTTTTGTAGAACAGTTGGCGAATACGAGAAGGCGAGAGAACATCTCGAGAAATCACTTGAGATCAACAAAGAAATTGGAGACAGACTTGGCGAAACTAGCTGTTATGAAGAGCTTGGAAAAGTGCATAGAGTAGTTGCCGATTATGAGAAGGCTTTAGACTACTTTCAAAAATTTTCGGCTATGAGCAGGCGAATTGGTGACAGACGTAGACTAGCTAGGTCATACCTTGACCTTGGAGATATATTTTGCAGTTTAAGAAAGTATAGCAAGGCTAACGAATATCATCAGAAAGCTCTTGTCATCTTTAGAGACATTGGAGTCAGAGGTGGGGTAGCCAGTGTTTTTTCCAGTCAAGGACTTCTCTTAGTATCTCTTAGTAGACTGATCGAGGCAAAAGAATATTTTGAAAAAGCGCTTGCGATAGGCGCATCAACTGGAAACAGGGACCTAGAAGCGAAAAATTGCTATTGGCTTGGATGTTGCTTTGTTAGCCAGGCAGACTATGCCAGTGGGGAAGAATATATCAAGAAAGCACTTACATTAAGTGAAGAGATGAAAGATATTTACCTACAGTTCCATGCTCTCAGCGCGATGGCACAGATTAGAATGCGAGAAAAAAAGATTCAGGAAGCTATTTCCTATTTCCTTTCTGGTATTAAAAAATGCGAGACAATGCGCGACTCTCTCCGGGGCAACGATCAATTTAAGATATCTTTTTCTGATGACAATATTGATTCCTACAGGCAACTCAGTCGTTTACTCTGCGCAACCGGTAATGCTAACCGAGCTCTGTATGTTTCCGAGCTTTGGAAGGCTAGGGCTTTGGCAGATTTAATGTTAGGTCAGTACACTGTGCAGAATAAAATCTCAGCTAATCCTCAAACATGGGCTGGTCTTGAAGAAATCGTCGCCAAGGAATGTAACCGAACCTGTCTGTACGTCTCATATGATTGCGACATCATATATTTGTGGATTCTTAAAGCAACCGGAATCACCCATTTCTTGATGATAAAAGGAGATGACCTTATTGCTCAAGAAGGATTAGGTCAACATTTGGAAACATTTTTTGACTTCAGAAGTTTAGGTATTTTACCAGAAGAGTTTTGCGAAGACCAGTCTTCGCACAATTTTCAGCCAGAATCCCAGTCATGTGAGGAAGACAGACACACTGGTTGGCGAATTGGAAAAGAAAGCAAAGATAGCCAAGGACCCAAGATGAATCTTCCTATTTGCTACAAACTAATTATCGCTCCTGTGGCGGACTTCCTTGAGGGCCCTGAAATCATAATTGTCCCTGATCGTGCCTTACACCAAATTCCATTTGCCGCGTTAACTGATGAAAGTGGAAAGTACCTATCCGAGACCCTCAGGATCCGTGTTGTTCCTTCTTTAACAACACTCCAGCTCATTAGTGAAGGTCCAACAGACTATCACTGTCAGACCAGTGCACTGATTGTGGGAAATCCTGATGTTG
>JAHPZR010018833.1:0-27500 GCA_019787425.1 Platygyra sinensis | reverse complement strand
CATTGTACAACTCAGGAGTGTAGGACTCAAATAACTGCGTAGTATAGGAAATCGGTCTGTTCGAGAAACAGCTATTAATTGTACACGACAACAGATCGGACATTTTAGTAATTTCCATTCGTGACTGTCGCAGTTACGAGTGGAAAGTAAAAGAAGCGCAATCTCTTCACAAGAAAAGGTGGAAGAAAATAGGATATTAAAGTAAAATAGTATCAAAGACAACAAGTATGTTTTGTGCCGTTGTTATTTCTGAGCAATTTTTTTTAGAACATCTAGGTTTGGTTAGCATTAATATTTTTATAAAAAAAATCATTTTCACAAAGTAAAAAAGCTTTACAATTTGAACTTTTATCAAGCAGGAAACGTCCGCAATAAATTTGCATACGAAAAGACAAGCCTGTAAATTGTTTCAGATTTTTGTTGAACATTATGCTTGAGAAAGACCAAGTGAAGTCTAATTTAATTTAGTTGTTACTGGTTAGGTTTACAGTTAGCTTTATAGGTAGTGGTAGTGGAAACGTCGGCCGGTTGTTTCAGGTTACTAGTTTCAGGTTAATAGTTTCATGTAGAGTGACGCTGGAAATGATTCGCTTGACATTTATTACATTTATCGTGAACATTGTCCTGATGTCAAACTAAGTAGAATCGAAGTATTAACTTTTTTGTATTCTAACTATCAGTAGGAAAAAGTGATTAGAACAAAGATAAATTAAAACTGAAAGCAAAGTGAATTTTACTATGACTGCAGAAATTCTCGCTCGCTCATTGGTTAATTTTCATTGTCAATAAGCAAACAGACACAAGAGCGAGGTGAGAACGGACAATTTGACCATTGTTATTGTACAAAAAAAATTGACGCCAGTTTTTCATGCGTCTGTCCTGTTCTTAACAATGAATTTCGTCATAACATTGACAAAGAGGTTTGCGGATCCACAGCTACTTCGATACTTCATTAACAGGACAGACGCATGAAAAGCTGACGTCAATTTGGTAACTGTCCATGCATATTCCATGTAAAAAAACTCCTCAGTATTAGTTTCAGAGGTTCGGAGATAACAAAGCAGAACTGTGGCGTCGACGGGACGTCTTGGTAAAGGAGCGACTTAAGTACAAACTGGAAATTGATGAAGGTAACTAAACTGTTCAAGTGACATTGAAAAGTTAGAATTGCGAGAGTTGTCGAGGGAGCAATTTGCCCCCAAGTGGGGCAAACGCTTCCAAATTTACTCAGGTGGCTCATTTACTTTTTTACAAATCCAATAAGCTAAATAGGTCTCAGGCAGACTGTACATGATTATATGCATGTGTAGCAGTTTTCCACCCTGGATTTTTTTCCCTTTGGTTACCTGTTTTGAGTTTTTATTTGACGAAGACTGGGAGAAAAGAAAAGCCGCAAACTCCTTTGTTCTCCTCGCAGACTGGTTTTCTCTGGCGCACAAGCAATCTCGTTCCAAGAGCCCACGTGTGTTTTGGTCAGCGCCAAGATACCTTGACGCTGACCAAAAGACACCCCAAAATTTGCGGGCAAATGAGAACCAAAATTTTAACTGGTAGCTGAGATACCACCCAAAATTTAACTGAGAACCAACATAATAGCACCCCTATCCAAATCCCCCTCATTGAAATCAGTCAAAACGAAAGTCATGTTAGATATGGCAGTCATACGAATAGGTAATGAGTCGGTGTAAGTTTATTAGGGGAATCCCTCCGATCCAGTTTATTACCTGATCACCAGAAAACGAAATGTCACCTGCCTGTTAACTTAATGCGGGGAAACCCCTGCAATAGACGGTATTTATAACCTATTTCACATGATCAACCGCAAGATTAATTCTCCCTACATTTAATACTGCGACCATTGCTCACGGTGAAAAGAAGAAAACTGTGAAACTGTGTCACATATTCCAAATAAAATGAGAAGATACCGATGGCAGATCAGCTCTTGTGGCGCTACAAACAACCTCTGAAAATAACGTGACACAAAGGAAGAAGGAATCGGATTGTTATCAGGGAGTTTCAGCGAACAACTGTGGCAATCCGTCATTGAAATATTCAAAGCCTTGGAATCATGATAGAATATTGATTTATCGAACGTGGCCTATTGCCAAAATAACTCCTTATGATACAAGTGAACCACGAGGGCTAGTTTCTTTCCTTTTCTATAAACCATTTTACAGTTGTCTGCTCAGTGACCTGGCTTTAGCATGGCAGCGAGGCTGGAGGTGACCTTGCTTTGATACAGACCTCTCTGCATATGTCACGTAAATGCACCTGGTTTACGCAACGAAAGCAGAGGTATGTATTAAAGCAAGCTCGTCACCAACTTCGCCGCTATTCAAAGGCCAGGTAACTGAGCAGACAACTGTAAAATGGTCTATTCAGTGGAGTTAAATGCTTTCTTTGCATATTCAGCGGAAGCTAGTAGACGCAATAATTATATGAAGGAAATTGCAAGATTCTTAACAGTAAAGTTAAATGTAAATTAACAAAAACGATTTCGAAAAACATTTAAGCAAGAAAATTCAACGTAAATAAAGAGTAACATGACGTTTCGACGACTTCGGATGTGAGAAATAACTTAGCAAACGTTACATGAAAACATTCAGGTAAAACGTTTCGCGCAAACGGAATCCGCTTGTGTGTTCAGTTTCGGTCTTTTGCTTTTAATCAACAGCATTTCACTTTCAAGTTTCTTTAAGATTTTCAAATTCTTAATTAGGTTGTCAGGTGTGTAGCCATGTTCCCAGTTTTTGTTACGCGTTGTCCTTGGCGTCGCCGTCGTCAATGCGTGCTTCAGTTCTGTATTACGTGTAATCTATCAAACACGAACAACCGTGTCGGAGCACATTTACAAACACCAGGTAAGCTTTCGCGCGAAAACAGATTTTCACGCATAAAAATAACGTATTTTCACAAGAGAAAGGATCAACGTTGCTATGGTTACATGATGAATCGCGCCTTTCGCATTGAAAGTGAAATGTTTAGTATTTCGTTGGCGTCAAAATAATGAAAACATTACATGGCCACTTTGAGAAAGGCGTTGAAAAATATAAAATATAAAAGAAAATTCGTATCTTAGCGCGGCCAAGTTCCAAGTGTCCGTAAATGTGGTGAAACACGACTTTTTGAATTTGGTATACAGCTGTTTTGACAAAGATTGTCCCAGACAAGCGTGCAAGCCAACGCGACAATCCTGACTAGTGTTATGGGTAGTGATAGTTTGGTGTTCCTTGACTGAGGTTAATAGTGTTTCAGGAAGGAAAAGCAAAAATACACGTGTTTGTGTTGTTTCCTTCTGTCGTGATGTTTAAGCTTCAATCAAGCAATCGTTGGCTAGCATTACCCATAATACCTTTCGAAATTATGTACGCTGTTACACTTTTGTAGGAAAATCTTTCTTCAATCAAAGACGAAAGTGTTGACACATTTAAGCAAAAAACAACGCTTTCTATCGGCCTCTTTCCGTAATTTCGAAAGTATTTTTGTCGACAGCTAAAGCCCCTTTTCCTCCTTTTCAATATTGCAATACGCTCCGTGGACACTGTCACATGGCTTCAACACTGAAAAGGGGAGAGGGAGCCGAAATGTGAATATTGGAGATTAAAAATCTCACTCGTTCAACGAAACAGGCATCTCAACGCGGACTATCAAAAATTGGTATAATTTTGAGGCCAAATTATTTTAGTATTGATCAAAGGTAGATTAGCGTTTGGTTGTTTGGTTTATGAAATGTTTTTTTTTTCTTTACCTAGGAGCTAAACTCTGAGGTAAACGCTCATTTCGTGCCAATCTTTTTACCCGACTGTTCGATAGATTTTATTTTTATTTTTATCACCTTTGCTCCACTGCATTGAACACCTCAGGTATTTTCATTTTACATTGATCTTCGCTTACTTTTTTACTCATTTTGACTTGATGACGTTAAGGAAACGTGGAAACATCGTCGCATATATTTTAACCAAAGTGTTTTTATTTCTATGATTCAAATCGCTGCGTTTTAATTGTGAAATTATTAAACTAGTAATTTCATTGTGACCAATTTGTTAATATAAGCTGACTTTATTTTACCGATGACCTTTTCAACGGTAAGTATATCAATTAATAAACCTAGATTTTTACAAAAGTGGAGGCACAAAGAAAATCTGGAAATGACCGGAAGAATAGCTTGGGTTGGACCCAAGTCCGCGCGTTCGGCCAACCTTTCCACTCCCACGTAAACTGCAGGCTCATTTAGCTACCGAACATTTTTTATCTTCCATAATCCATGTCAGAGGTTGTTTGCAGACGTAGCTAAGGAACAGTTAATTAGCGATTCTCATGTGACGTGCCGTGAGACATTGCAACGTGCGATTTCCTAATTGGACAACACAAGCTGAGGTCTGACGTCACTGAGGTCCCAATAGGCTAGTTTCGAATTGTGCAGAAAAAAAAGAACAGAGTCGAGGTTCAGGGGAGTAATTTGCATTTTCCTTTGTTTTGAACAATTCAAAATGCTAATTATTCCCCTGAACCTCGACTCTGTTCTTTTGTTTCTGCACAATTCGAAACTAGCCTATTGGCCTGCCTCTTTTGTTCTCCTCAGGCCCTCTCGCATTTTGCATTGAAAGCTATCGCTATCAATCCATACTAGACACCAGTTCAAACCACTGCCTCAGTGCGTCACTCAGGGTCTGCGGCAACGCGTTGATGTCTCTGAGAATGATGTAAAATGGGAAAGGGAACTGTTCCATGTAGGATTTGATTTCTGGCAGTTTTCCTGGGCGAAATATCGGCACTCTGATGTCAAGTACAGAGTCTTTGTTGGCCGGGTTGTCAAGAATCACGAAAACCATAAATATGCTGGCTTCTCTTGCAGTTCGAACGGCTTTCTGCACAATCTACAAGGAGAAACACAGTGGAAAGTAAATTATTCAGATTTTGATTTTCCTATCTTTCATGTTACTCATTATATTGCTTAAAAAGAATTCAAACCAACACAAATTTAATGAACGTCTCAAAAGGCCAGCAGGTTCGATACAATGAACAATATTGTAACTTGGCTCCGAGGCTTTCAGGACGAACTTCTATATTTGGGGCCGTTTTTTTTGGTATCCAAGTCTCTTTTGGGAATTGAGAGACACAAGAAACTTTCGAAAATTTACAATTTTGACCCGAAAGCCTCGGAGCCATGTTAGAATATTGATATATCGAACGTGGGCAATTCGAATATCTGAAAGCTTTCAGAAATGTTGCTATTCAGTGAAATATCTTCAAACCTTGTTAATTTTCACGACTGAGAGATTCCCTTGCTAAGGGAGTTCATTTAACACTGTAAGTGATCAAAGTAGTATATCGAAAGCAATACCAATATTAGTAGCGGAATGCCTTAAAAAAAAAAATAAAAAAGAGAGTTCAATTCTCAATTCATTAAATTTCATATACAGTTCTCAAACTCATTAATTATTCGTACAGCTCTTACCTAACCAGAACATCTTAGTCTGGTCAGGTGGATAAGTTAAGAAACCCAATGAAAAACGAGTTGAAAACACGGCCGTGAAAGAAACCCGTGTTTGAAACGATTTCAAACACGGATGCAAATTTTCTTAATCTGCATACTGATAAAGCAACAAAAACACGTGGAAACAACTTTATTTAATCACACATTTTAAGAAACAAACTTTAAACCTAAATTATTTACTGCTAACGTTGAATGTAACGGTACAGTTATTAAACTACCCAAAACAGAAAAAGGCCATTCTTTTTCTAAAAAGGCTAAGATTTCCATAATACATTCACACAACCTGAAGGTAAGTCTGTGTTCCTAGTAACATGGCATCAGGGAGAGGACACGGCAGTGTGCCAGAGATTGGCATTTGGATGCATTGCCAAACTTTTGGGAATGTCAACTTCTGCGCAAATCCCCAGTTTTGTCTATCCCGATGATCAATATCTGTAAGCCTTAAACCATAATCAAGGACAGGACAAGATTCATAGACCAGCTGGATGTGGTTCATGTGGACCAAGAAGTGTCCCATCATTAGAATGCGATTACTGTGATCCAGTGGATTTGATAGCTTCTTGTGATTGTGGATGAAGTCCTTCTCACACATGTCATGGCCTGATTTTTAAAATTCTCGCTTAATGGCGGCGACCTCTTGCTTTGGTTCACTTACAACCTTGCTGTACATTTCCGACCGGAATAGCTTTGGTCACACACTTTTCCTCTTCTTCGCTAGTTTTAAGAGGTCTAAATCTGCACTCTGCCATTTGCTTTGCGAAGCAACGTGTTCGCTCTGAACTGGCAAACAGCTACGTAACAATGTGACATCAGTTGATGAATATTCAAAAACTGTCACAGCGCAGCAATTAGGTGATAGGATCATGCACATCATGCACACTGTTTTGAGGATCATGCACAAATCACGTCTCAAATATAAGACCATATAATAATTAAATTGACAAAACTTATTCAAGTGATAATTTAAACTAATTTCCTTTTTCGGAGAAGTAATTTCAAAAACTCGTGCTTCGGGTTTCATCAGGTTTCCAAACGCTCGAAAACAATAAAACTACTCGGCCTGCGGCCTCGTGGTTTCAATGTTTCTCGCGTTTGGAAACCTGATAAAACCCTCGCACTCGTTTTTGAAATATTACTTGAACATCGGTCTAGCGGCCACCTTTTAAAGCGACACAGTGATTTGCATATCATAGAGACACGATCCATACTGTTTTTAACCAAATATGATAAAAACAACATCATAGGATGAGCAAAAGCACACCCAAAAACAGGTTTTTAGTAAACGATTGAAAATCAAGCAAAACGCTGCGAAGATTGAAGCGGAATTCTAGATGTACTTTGATTTCAGGTTGGGGTGAACTCTTTTCAAAGTGCAAGAAAACTAGTGTCCAGGTCAGCGCGGTCCCAAAGCTGACTGTGTCCTTTTAAGAAGCCACGACCCTCTGTTAAGCGACCACTTCCCATTTCCCTGAGGTTGGCCGCTTAATAGGTGTTCAACTGTAAGCGCAACAACTCCACTTTAAACCTTCAGGAAGCTGGCTACTATCAGCGTAAGACAACAGGTATGACACCAATGTTATTTGAAAACCTTTACCTTTCAAAACGTTATAAGTTATTTTTTTCAAGACTGTTTTACTAACCTCCATGCCCTCCAGGAATATTCCCCTGCCATCAGACACAATGAGTAACAGCTGAGAGGTGTCACGTCTCATCCGGGGGGACACTTGAAGCCGTGAATGCGCTGAAAGCATCAAACTTGTACACGTGTCTAGGAGCTAAACAAATTTCAAAGTTCATCGGCGTTAGCAAAAACAAAAAAGATCACACAGAAAATCAAAATAGATTAGATGTCAAACTCGTAACTTACTTGCGCTATTTTGGTTTTCTTTTGATCGAAGGTAAATTGCTGTAAGATTCTTGCTCCAGAGTGGTCTGTGAACAGCTCATGAAATGGATGCAACAAGCGCACAATCTCGCCAAAGCTACAACGAAAAAGTACAAATGGTAGTAAAACGACCGAGGAGCGTTCGAAAACAAGTTGTCATTATTTATCTGTTCCATTAGCCAGCTAAACTAAATACGATTTGTGTAAATAAAACTAACGACAGAAAAGAAGGATAAGTTAAATGACTAAGATGGCAGATACAATATTACTGACTAACAAAGGTAGACGCGCCACTGACGGACTAACGTGTGACAAAAAAACATTTGTACGGGGGAAGTATCCTGATTCCCTGGAAGTTTATCCCGGTTTTTACAGCACTAAGCAAATAGAAGTATCCCCATTCCCTCCCGAAGTTATGCTAGTCAATCTCAGCGTTGCCTCCAGAATGAAACTCAGGCAAAATGAGGCACAGTTAGAACAAAGTGATTTGCTCAAAAACACAAAGCAATGATCCCAGCCTGCAGTCAAGCCGCTCGCCAAGGAGTCCAGTGCAATAACCGTCACACTAATGCCCCCCCCCCCCCACCCCCAGCCTGCCAAAAAGGCATCAACTCGAAGACACGAGCGAACGACAACAGACCCTTTTTGAGATACTTTTTGCCTCTGCTTCAAAACCTCGAGCAAAAACTTTTAAACGACAATCAGTTAAAGCTTCTGCCAGTTTACATGAAAAATGAAAATGTAGGTTGAACACGTTTTCATATCAATGGTTTCGCATTAATACTCTTTGCCACAGAGGCAAAAGACAACTCAGAGATGGCCGATTGCACGTTTAAAGTTACGGACTATGAGGAACACGTAACATACCTTAGATAAAGACAAGCAAAGGATCTACACTCACCTGCACACACCCAAGTCTTCAGCCTCCAGTCTGGTTAATGCATTGCTGATCACTGCTAACGACTCAAAAGCCAGCTAAAGCAATGACATAAATGGTGGAGATGAAATAGAGGGTAAGCGGCTTGGAAAGAAATTTACTGGTTATTACAAAGGCAGTAGTAATGTGAACACTAAAAAAAATGTATTCTTAACAATCTTGATATAAGCAGACAAGTCAATACTTTAAAGAAAACGACAAAGTGAGAATCATCAAGCGCTATTGCAACGATTTGGATATCAAACTAGTTTTTTCCTCCTTTAAGATAGGTAAGTTGTTTAGCGTGAAAGACCGTATCCCTGGCGGGCTTCGCTCGCGTGTTGTTTACAAGTTTGCATGTGCGGGCTGTAATGCCTGTTATGTCGGCGAAACAACCCGGCATTTTTCCACACGCGTGCGTGAACACTTAGTCAGTGATAGGGCCTCGCACATTTACAAACACCTTCAGAATTCCGAACACTGTCGCGCTTTGTGTTCGGTAGACTGTTTTAAAATTCTAGATCACGCCTCTACGAGCTTCTTAAGATAAAAGAGGCATTTCATATTCATAAACAACAGCCTTCCTTGAATCAGCAATTACATCATGTAAATCTAAATTTAATCCTCACTTTGTCACGTTTTTTGTACATTCCGTTGTTACTAGCATAATTATCATTTTTTCTTTCTTATAAATTCAACTTATAACGCTTTGTACATTAATTAACTGAAGATGACAGAAGTTTCTGTCAAAACATGTCTTATAAACTTAAAAGTGTTGTCGTTTTCTTTAAAGTATATTCTTAACACAAAAACTCCATGTTGTTTCAGAAGAGTGTTTAGAGTGATGGGCCTTCTTTAGAGTGACACAAAAATCGTTGAATGTGAAGAAAAGATTTTTAAAAAAGTTTCGTTGTTATGGTCCTGAAGGGTGTGGTTAACGTTTCCTCAGAGACTCCGAGCTAAACAAAAGTTCAGCCCGTTCATTGCTTGTCATCTGTTTCCAGTAATTCTTCGTTTTGTCCTCTCACCTGTTTGGAGTGGTTGTTATTCATACTGGAAGAATCATCCACAGCCAACATGATCTGGTACTGCCTCTTACTCGGCTTAGTCCTCCTCAGCCAGATCTTGCCTTTACGAAACTGACTGGCGATGTAAGGGATCACCTTTCTCATGTTTAACCTTTTCCCGGACCTGTAATCTCCCCTACGAGAAACATGTGTAACAAACCTGGGGTCCGTTTCTCCAAAGCCCCGGAAACTTTTCGGGCCCGCAAAGCCACTTTTAGTTAATCGCAAGTTAGAGACAGAGAGGTGTATACACCTGAAACTTCTTATATGAAGAGAACCTCTGTTCATATTAAGAATATGTGTATAAAACAGCTCTGAAGTCATAAGGTTTGAAATTTTGCTTTCGCTTTTCGGGTGTGAAGACTTGTCGGTACCTTCAAGAAACGGGCCCAAAACGCTAAATAACCGGGAATGCCCCTCTGGAAGCCCTTCCATAAGATAAATTCACAACACTCGCCGACTAGTTAGCAACACCTTTCTGGAATGTGAGCTCAGCTCACGTTAATGTTTGTTTTCTCTAGCATTAAACGGTTCCTTTTAATGTTCAAAATACTGATTCCCCTTTACAATTCTTACACATTTCATTCAATGAGAGTTATGAGAATTTGGAGTTTTCCTCTCCACAGAGTACTCATATTATGGTTAAAAGTTAGACTGGAGAAAATGAACTCTCAGCTAAACACATAAATCTCTCGACAAAAGAAAGTATCAATGGTCTCTTGGACGAAATATGAAATCGAAAAACAACTTCACACGGTTGCCCCAATGTCACCGTTCCAATCTGATCCCGAAATTTCTGGAAATCTCAGTTCAATGGTTCTTTGCGTTGTTTGGAGACTTTTTCAAGAAATTATGGAGCCACGAACTTCTGGTCCAAAATAAGCAGAAGAGTTGCTCGAATACAAAGCGCCCTTTGCATGAAAATAACGTACTTGAGTTCCGTGGCTAATGAAGGTTCTAGCACCAGTCGCAACTGTTCACACAACTCCTGAGAGAGACTGGAGGTGAGAAGCTCGTACTTGTGCCAGGCCTCTTGCGCGACTCGCTGTCCCTCGGTCGTACCTCGGTCCATGTTGCTCCATTCTGCCAACTGATGTTCGAGATCTGACCTTAACTTTTCAGGATCCAGCGATGATATGTCCTTCAAGAAGGAAGAAGTTGCTTAAATATTTGCTGGAAATTTTACATGTTTGATAGGTAAGGTTTCAATGGAAAAAGATTTTGATAAAGGTGTCATTATAATTATGCTGCGAGTGTTATACCAAAATCTGGGCGCCGGCAGGATCCAAACCCAGGACCTCGCGAATAACGGCCCAGATACTGCTCTTGTCACAATACTACGGAGCTAAGCCATTGAACAAGGTTCATATGTGACATACATCCTGCGTATTGTCAGGATAAAAAATATCGAAAACATCATGAGCGTAACGAAAGTCAAACAATTTTAAGCCCAATGAATAAATGATAAAGTTTATTATGTCTCTAGCGTGGAACTTTCATTATTTTGAGCGTAAACGAAATCGGAAAATGTCATTCTAACACGCCTAACACGCGATGTAACGTATTAACAAACACTCGGGTCTTACCAGTCTCTCAAACGCCAGCGCCATATCAGAAGAGTGATAAGTACTGCGCATGCTGTCTGCTGTCATTTTTTCACCATCATTAGTTTCCATGTCACCCTCGTGAGCCTCACTCTCAGCTGCATCGCTTCCATCCTCATTATCTGCGTTATATGTGTGTTGTTCGGCGGTGGTTGTCGGGATTACTGTGGTTTGTCTGGCGTCTAAGCAGATATCATGGAGTAAAAAAATCGCTCTTTGCTACTTTTAATTTCCCTGAGCTCCTGTTTTCGTTTTTCTTGCCAAGTAGGACTCCAGAAAAAGCCGATGAGCTGTAACACATAACATCAACCCTTCAATCTCCTTATGTCTTCCCCATCCCATTCTTCGCAAGGTACGCTACTCCTCATTTGAAATAACATTTTGTACATACAGCCAAAGCAACAGACCCCATTTTTGGAAAAGCCTTAATTCTCAGATACCAGAATCCAACTGGCAAAGATACCTCCGGTATTTCAAACCACCGGCCCCCCGGGGAAAAATATAAAAGTTTCGAAAATTTAAGGTGGCTCTGAACCCCCTCGTAGAATTTTGTTTAACTTTGCAAAAAGTTGCATCTTATCATGCTGATTACAATTCGATAATAAAAAATGGGGGTCACCAAGCTCGTTTTTGAGACATAAGCGCTTAAAGCGAAAATTAAGGGTGTTTTAGCAGATCATATTGTTGCTATGGTAACCTGTTGTGCCACAAAAATAACAGCAACTTGTTCCCCGATGATTGGATAGTTTGTTGATACCATGATTGTGGCATCAAGCGACAAAGAGTGGTTATAATGACCCATCAAACTGTAAGTCTTGGAAAGTACTGAAAACTGTTTTCGGCCACCTTAAGCTCAGTTTTGTTTTTTCTTAACATAATTTGCCGGTCAGTGTTGTTTTTTTCGAAATGATCGTGTCCCTTGTATTCCTAACCAGAACCGTTTCAAAGAAAAAACAAGAAGTTTAAAAAAAAACTTAAAACCGCGCTTTTTTAACTCTTTTGCGTTCACAAAAACATTACATAATATTTAGCAACAACGTTTTGCGAGAAAACGTTACCCGGAAACAATTTAAAAGATGGTTAGGACTTGTTTCCATATCTCAAACCGCCCTTGGATACGTTGTGATGCGTGCACAAAGTAAATACTGATTATAGGCCTAAGCACTGAAAATTACTGATTAGGATTAGGGTTAATGGTTAGCTTCTTTATAGCGTTCGGGTTTTCGATATAGTACTTAATTCAAATCACAATTTACCAGCGACTCATCGGTGGTCTAGTGGTTAGGGTGGAAGACTGTTGAGCTAGCGTCCCGGGTTCAAATCCACCTCGTCTCAACGAAATTTTTTAATTTTTTTTTCCCTTTAAAATTGAAGAGACTTGCACTTTGACAACATTTGTTGAGCAGAAACTAAGTCTCTGTGTCAAGAAACTTAGAAATTTCATGCGAGTCTACGTGAATAGGGAGAGGGCAGTTTGAGATATGGAAACATTCTTTGCCTGAAGCGGGCTAGCGTGACTTGTAGTCGGAGAATTCTGTTTATGTCTGAGGAAAAAATACCTTGACCTTTCAAACGACTACAATTTACATATGTTAAAAGGGTTTATGACGAGCGCTTTAAAACATGATAAAAGGCTAAGTTTTAACTTTTTTCCCCAGAAAATTCCATCATAGCTTCTGGCGAAGTAAACACGATCTTACATTTATCACCGTCAGCGTGATCCATGGCCAGAAGTAATACCTTTATAGCGCATTGAATATTCCCTTCGAAAGTAAACAGAAACAAAAATTCCAGATTACGAAATCTTCTGTTTCGCACGCAAAACCAAAATACAGCTTAACTCTGGATAATTTCAGCCTTAGGAGCCAGCAGCTGGTACCAAATTAGATGCTTTATCCTTGCAAATGTCCTGCGCCCATCGCCGAAGGATTTTGGCCCAAGATTGACCAAATAAACATTTTTCCCGTCGGCGGCCATTCTTTTGTCTAAACAGTTAATTCGCTAACTTGACAAAACCCTCCTGAGGGGGGATATGACGAAAAGAACTGAGAAATGGCCTGTAATTGGCTGATAATGACATCATCCGCGGAGGTTTGGATATAGTCACCGACATGACTAAAAAAAAAAAAAAAAAAAAAAAAAAAAACCGAAGGCAGAGCAAGAAACCGCCCAGCCTCCGGCTGCGCGGTTTAAAAAAAAAATAATAATAAATAAACCGAAGGCAAAGCAAGAAACCGCCCAGCCTTCGGCTGCGCGGTTTAAAAAACCGAAGGCAGAGCAAGAAACCGCCCAGCCTCCGGCTGCGCGGTTTAAAAAAACTGCGGTGCGGTTGTAACCATGCTCTTTTACTATTTTTTAACTCAGTTTCATTTAAATTCCAAGCCAAATTCATCTCCACGGCGCACGCTACAAAGCTCTGGGTTTTTAGTACATTGCGGACGTTTCATAAGTTGCGTGATTCTACATTTGGACGAGTGGGAGCTTGGGTCGGGTCATCGACCTACGTCAGTGAGTGAAAACGGAAATTAGCGTGACTGGAGTCACATTCCATAAATGACGTAATTGCTTGCAATAGGGAGGTTAAGCATGACGTTTATGGCAAACGGCAAATGGCAAAAATGAAACTTTTGCCGTCTGTGTTCAGCTCTCTGTACAGTAGAATCAAAATATTTGTATTTGCAGTAAATAGTTAGCGACACTTTTCTATTTTTGTATGATTTATTTGAGGATTACAAGAAAATAGAAAATCAGAAGTGACCTTTGCCGTTCGCCGTCTGCCGTAAACGTCATGCTTAAACTCACTAATGTTTTCAACACTCGCCTCAAATCAAGCACTTCACTAATAAAAAGGCAATATATTTTGCACTAAATGAAGAGTACAATATTCGTATGATTTTCACTACATTTAAGTTTCACCAGCTTTTAGGGAATAAACAGCACAATTTTATCGCTCCGTAATCAGCGGTTTTTGATTGCGTTCTGTGCATAGCGTGGGTCATATGTTCCGACACGAAACGCAGTGCACATTCTAAAGCAGTCCTTGATGATTCATGGATTACTGTAGACACCACATCACTTCATCACACAAACTATATTATCACACTAACTATATTATTAGGATCGCTCTTATTTGTCACATAGTAAAAGTGAACAGTATAAGTTGCGTGATTCAATCATTACATTCTTTGCATAGCGTGAGTCTAGCGTTATTTGTAATCCGAGAATTTTGTTTACATCTAAGGAAAAAATACCTTTGCCTTTCAAACGAATATAAATTTACATATGTTAAAAGGGTTTTTTTTACGAGCGCTAAGGTTTCACTTTTTTCTCCGAGAAAATTCCACCATTGCTTCTGGCGAAGTAAACACGATCTTATTTATCACCGTCAGCGCATTCCATGGCTGACGCCAGACGTAATACCTTTTTAGCGCATTGAATATTCCCTTCGAAAGTGAACAGAAAAAAAATTTCATTTCGCGCGCAAAACGAAAATACAGCTTAACTCTGGATAATTTCAGCCTTTGTAGCCAGCAGCTGGTCCCAAATTAGATTCTTTATCCTTGCAAATGTTCTGACGTCCATCTCTAAGGGAATTTAACCCAAGTTTGACCGAATAAACATTTCCCCCACCGGTGGCCATTTTTTGTCTAAATAGTTAATTCGCCAACTTTACAAAAGTCTCCTGAGGGGGGATATGACGAAAAGAGCTGAGGTATAGCCTGTAATTGGCTGATGATGACATCATCCGCGGAGGTTTGGGATTTGTAACCGACAAAATTAAAAAAACAACAACAAACCGAAGGCAGAGCAAGAAACCGCCTAGCCTACGGCTGCGCGGTTTAAAAATAATAAACCGAAGGCAGAGCGAGAAACCGCCCAGCCTACGGCTACGCGGTTTAATAAATAAACCGAAAGCAGAGGAAGAAACCGCCCAGCCAACGGCTGCGCAGTTGAATAAACCGCGAGCCGAGCAAGAACCGCTCGGCCTACGCCCGCACGGTTAATAAATCGAAGGCAGAGCAAGAAACCGCCCAGCCTACAGCTGCGCGGTTTAATAAACCGAAGGCAGAGCAAGAAACCACCCTGCCCAGGGATGCGCGGTTTAACAAAGAAAAACTCCTTTTGACCACCTTGGAGGTATTCATGGCGAGCCAGAGAATGACAGCTTACACAGACTCAATGTTGCACAATGACCTCTGTGGCTCGCATTCTTGTACACACTTGATGGTGTATTACCGGCTATACAAGGATACATTTTTGCCCAAAGACTCTCTGAAATTCGTCGATTTTCGATGCAGTTTTGACTGTGCAGAATGCCATTTCTTTCTTATCTTTTGTTCAAACTTAATACTGTCACTATTGCTTCTTGCTCTAAGTCGGCATTTGATGTAGCGATACATTTTTGACGAGAAAGGAATATTTTTAAGAACTCGCCTGTAGACCAATTTCTTTATTTTTTTTGTTTTTATGTGAAAGCTTTCTTAGTTTTTTTTACAGGTATTCTGCTGGGCTCACGATCGAATCGTCTTCGCACATGATACTCAGGATTGTTAATATTACAGTGATAAACAAACATTATGTAACGAGACCTGAATTTTATTTCCATTGCAACATCAATTTCTTGTACACACAACGCTGATTCGTCGCACTTTTGTTGTATACATAGGGTATCCATACATAGCGCTGCCTTGTCCAATACAACATGATCACATTCATCTGCTACCACGTTATTTAACACGAAACAAACATGCCTGCACAACATGCGAATATAATATACGCATAAAAGCGACAAAACTAATGAAACAAAGAGAAAAATAGCAGCGGATAATGTACTCAGTTTGAGCAAAAACATAGCGAATGTAATCTCAGTAATCAAGATAGACGTTACATAACTAACTTAATAGTGATAAATGAGTGATGGTGAAATTGCAGCTCGGTAAATGTATATATGAAAGTAATGTAACACGAGCGTGGGACCTAGAAAAAATCTGAGTCCCGATAGGATTTGAACCCATGACCTTCCGAACACCGGGCGGACGCTCTATCCACTGAGCTACGAGAACTCATGGAGAGCCAGGTCATTTAACTGAGTTCTCAGAACTCAGTTAAATGACCTGGCTCTCCATGAGTTCTCGTAGCTCAGTGGATAGAGCGTCCGCCCGGTGTTCGGAAGGTCATGGGTTCAAATCCTATCGGGACTCAGATTTTTTCTAGGTCCCACGCTCGTGTTACATTACTTTCATATATAACTAACTTAAGTTTGACAATTAAGCTTACGTTTATCCTCACTCTGATGAAAGCCACTTACGCAGTCCAACATGGCATCTTTGTTGTCGTTTCCTAGAGTTTGAATACGACGCACCTTGTCTTTATCAGTAAATGTTCTTCTGTCGTCTGTAGCAAAACATTCTGTCCACATTTTCTGTCCACTAAAAATTCATTTGATTTCTGGTATGATTCTGGTAAGACCTTCGTTAAATCCGCTAAATCCTTTGATTCTTTTGCTATTTTGAGTTCGCGGAACGACCCGTTTCGAAATATATGCTGATTACACACGCCATCTTTTTGAGTGGATCTAGCTACCACGAACGGTGTGTGGGTCTGTATGTTTGAGCGTAGATAAGATTACACCATTTGTTAAGGTGGCTGAACACAGTTTTTGATACCTCTGTTTCATTTACCTTTGCTTCTAAAACCCTTGATCCTTTGGTCGCCAAAAATGGCAGCAAGCAAGTTAACAACACAAACTTCAACTTTTTGATAATTTAACTGTCGTATGTGCCGTTGCCATGGCAACATGATTAATTATAAACAGGCGTTTAAAATCGGTTTTGTTTATTTGCAGAAAATCTAGTCATTAGAATTTCTTTATAATTTGCATGCAACAAGCTTGTAACGATACTCACATGTTAGGCATAGGTCGCACTTGGCAAATCTTTGCCAGAATTTGTTTACTCTGCGGTGGAAATCTGTCATCGCGGGCCTTTGACTAGTGCGACCCCTGGTTTTTCCTTTTGGCAAAAACTTTGCGAAACGGCAAAACATCAAAGACGCCGTAGTGCTTGGGTGGGGCAGGCAGATTTTCGAAAAGTCGAGCCAAACAATGGGAATCACAGCGGTAAATGTCAACGCTTGTCAGCGTTAAATGAAAAACGATACGCTCGGGAAGTTCAATTCTAGTTCGCGGTCTTTAATCATGAACGGAGTTGGCTTTTTTTGGCCCAATGCTCGCACATGAATTCCCATGACCCAAGCGATAAAGTCCTAACGCAAGAATTCTTCGGCAACGTCGATTTCTTCCCCTGATCATGACCGCTCTTAAAACCGTCAAACATTTCTCTGCCCATCGTTCGTTCAACAAGGAAAGACAACGAACTGCTGTAGGTTAAGCTGAACAAAGAGAAGAAGAATCACCGTAACTATGAGCACTCCTTCAACGGGACGTATACTTGTTTCGGTTTAGATCGTGATCGATATCATGTCTTTCGAAAACACATGGGTAAACAACGCGGTATCTAATATCTGGCTACTGACAATTTTCTCCCACAAGTGCGACCCTTCCTTTCTTTCTGAAAGTTTTCCTTTCCGGTTGCGGTTTCAAATTTTTGCCGTTTTTTGGCCGGCAAAGATGAAAACTTTTCCCAAGTGCGACCCATACCTTAGCGCTATTTTAATAATAATTTAACAAACAGATCTTTAATTATCCCTCGTTGAAGGTTCACTGGCATATCTTGAATTTCCTTTGTTAAATTTTAATTTTTTTGAAATGCTCCAGTTACTTAGAAGGTCAACAAACGAACCTGAACGGCAGAAGACGTATTTTCGCCGAGTGCAAGGGTTATGCAAATGAACTTTGACAGGAGCGATAGTTGTGTAAATTAAATACATTGTGATTGTGGCAGATTTTAATCTGTTGTCGCGTGCAATCCAAATAGATACCCAGCGGTTTGAACATATGGAACGGTTTATTAAGGTAATAAATTTACTGTGATGTGCTTTTTAGCCTTCATTTAGACCCAACTTTTGAGATTTTCTTCCTCAAACTTGGCTAAATTTTAGCAGGTGAACAAAGGCCTCGGAGTAGGGTGTCTTCTAGCCTCTCTGGTAAGCTTAGAATTTTCCGAAAAGTTTCCATATTTCGTCAGTCAAAGTAATGAATGTACCTTAGAATTTCTACGAAAGCGAAATTCTGCGAGCTACATTTTAGGGGACGTAGCACGCTTCACAAAATCGGTGAATCTACCTTTCTGATCACGGTCGGCAACCTCAGTTCGGCCAAAATTCAATTTTGGCTCGTGGCAAAGCAAAAGTGAGAAACTGGAAAATAATAAATTGCTTTTTTATATATATGAACCAAACCCTTTTCACTGACAAAAAAATGAGGGGAAATTATTTTTGGTCCCGAAGTCGAGTGGACCACTTTTAGAGAGACTGCCACTTATCTGTCTATTTAGTCGGGCGAGGCCGACTTTAAATTTACCCTGCATTTCTCCACAAAACTCATTCACGTGCAATGGGGAATACCGCAGACCCTTCACAAAGGCTCAACCTTCTTTCCACGATGATGTCGAAGTCGATGGCGGATACATCGAATATCTTAAGGTGGCCGAACGCAGTTTTCGCGCGCGCTAATGCTAACGCAATTCAGCGCGCGCACAAGTATTGCATAAAAACAAGCATGGCATCAATACAGCGATCATTTTATTTGCTCAATGTGCGCGCTGTCTGTACTATTTTTCTTCACAAATGAACACTGTATTGATGGTTTTACTCTTTTATTACAGAGGTATGTTAGAAAAAGTAACGATGCAAAGAAACCAGCAATTCTCAGCTTTTGTTTGTTACCGAAGGAACCCAGTTAAATGCAGCGTATGCGTAGTACGTCGAAAAAATTGCGATTGAGTGAAAAATTGACTTTCGGAGATACGCCTATTTCTCGAGAGCCACTCATTAGAATTTCACGAAATTTAGAGCGAAAATACTTTAGGAAATAAGTAACTGGAGCATTTCAAAAAAATTAAAATTTAACAAAGGAAATTCAAGATATGCCAGTGAACCTTCAACGAGGGATAATTAAAGATCTGTTTGTTAAATTATTATTAAAATAGCGCTAAGGTATGGGTCGCACTTGGGAAAAGTTTTCATCTTTGCCGGCCAAAAAACGGCAAAAATTTGAAACCGCAACCGGAAAGGAAAACTTTCAGAAAGAAAGGAAGGGTCGCACTTGTGGGAGAAAATTGTCAGTAGCCAGATATTAGATACCGCGTTGTTTACCCATGTGTTTTCGAAAGACATGATATCGATCACGATCTAAACCGAAACAAGTATACGTCCCGTTGAAGGAGTGCTCATAGTTACGGTGATTCTTCTTCTCTTTGTTCAGCTTAACCTACAGCAGTTCGTTGTCTTTCCTTGTTGAACGAACGATGGGCAGAGAAATGTTTGACGGTTTTAAGAGCGGTCATGATCAGGGGAAGAAATCGACGTTGCCGAAGAATTCTTGCGTTAGGACTTTATCGCTTGGGTCATGGGAATTCATGTGCGAGCATTGGGCCAAAAAAAGCCAACTCCGTTCATGATTAAAGACCGCGAACTAGAATTGAACTTCCCGAGCGTATCGTTTTTCATTTAACGCTGACAAGCGTTGACATTTACCGCTGTGATTCCCATTGTTTGGCTCGACTTTTCGAAAATCTGCCTGCCCCACCCAAGCACTACGGCGTCTTTGATGTTTTGCCGTTTCGCAAAGTTTTTGCCAAAAGGAAAAACCAGGGGTCGCACTAGTCAAAGGCCCGCGATGACAGATTTCCACCGCAGAGTAAACAAATTCTGGCAAAGATTTGCCAAGTGCGACCTATGCCTAACATGTGAGTATCGTTACAAGCTTGTTGCATGCAAATTATAAAGAAATTCTAATGACTAGATTTTCTGCAAATAAACAAAACCGATTTTAAACGCCTGTTTATAATTAATCATGTTGCCATGGCAACGGCACATACGACAGTTAAATTATCAAAAAGTTGAAGTTTGTGTTGTTAACTTGCTTGCTGCCATTTTTGGCGACCAAAGGATCAAGGGTTTTAGAAGCAAAGGTAAATGAAACAGAGGTATCAAAAACTGTGTTCAGCCACCTTAACAAATGGTGTAATCTTATCTACGCTCAAACATACAGACCCACACACCGTTCGTGGTAGCTAGATCCACTCAAAAAGATGGCGTGTGTAATCAGCATATATTTCGAAACGGGTCGTTCCGCGAACTCAAAATAGCAAAAGAATCAAAGGATTTAGCGGATTTAACGAAGGTCTTACCAGAATCATACCAGAAATCAAATGAATTTTTAGTGGACAGAAAATGTGGACAGAATGTTTTGCTACAGACGACAGAAGAACATTTACTGATAAAGACAAGGTGCGTCGTATTCAAACTCTAGGAAACGACAACAAAGATGCCATGTTGGACTGCGTAAGTGGCTTTCATCAGAGTGAGGATAAACGTAAGCTTAATTGTCAAACTTAAGTTAGTTATATATGAAAGTAATGTAACACGAGCGTGGGACCTAGAAAAAATCTGAGTCCCGATAGGATTTGAACCCATGACCTTCCGAACACCGGGCGGACGCTCTATCCACTGAGCTACGAGAACTCATGGAGAGCCAGGTCATTTAACTGAGTTCTGAGAACTCAGTTAAATGACCTGGCTCTCCATGAGTTCTCGTAGCTCAGTGGATAGAGCGTCCGCCCGGTGTTCGGAAGGTCATGGGTTCAAATCCTATCGGGACTCAGATTTTTTCTAGGTCCCACGCTCGTGTTACATTACTTTCATATATACATTTACCGAGCTGCAATTTCACCATCACTCATTTATCACTATTAAGTTAGTTATGTAACGTCTATCTTGATTACTGAGATTACATTCGCTATGTTTTTGCTCAAACTGAGTACATTATCCGCTGCTATTTTTCTCTTTGTTTCATTAGTTTTGTCGCTTTTATGCGTATATTATATTCGCATGTTGTGCAGGCATGTTTGTTTCGTGTTAAATAACGTGGTAGCAGATGAATGTGATCATGTTGTATTGGACAAGGCAGCGCTATGTATGGATACCCTATGTATACAACAAAAGTGCGACGAATCAGCGTTGTGTGTACAAGAAATTGATGTTGCAATGGAAATAAAATTCAGGTCTCGTTACATAATGTTTGTTTATCACTGTAATATTAACAATCCTGAGTATCATGTGCGAAGACGATTCGATCGTGAGCCCAGCAGAATACCTGTAAAAAAAACTAAGAAAGCTTTCACATAAAAACAAAAAAAATAAAGAAATTGGTCTACAGGCGAGTTCTTAAAAATATTCCTTTCTCGTCAAAAATGTATCGCTACATCAAATGCCGACTTAGAGCAAGAAGCAATAGTGACAGTATTAAGTTTGAACAAAAGATAAGAAAGAAATGGCATTCTGCACAGTCAAAACTGCATCGAAAATCGACGAATTTCAGAGAGTCTTTGGGCAAAAATGTATCCTTGTATAGCCGGTAATACACCATCAAGTGTGTACAAGAATGCGAGCCACAGAGGTCATTGTGCAACATTGAGTCTGTGTAAGCTGTCATTCTCTGGCTCGCCATGAATACCTCCAAGGTGGTCAAAAGGAGTTTTTCTTTGTTAAACCGCGCATCCCTGGGCAGGGTGGTTTCTTGCTCTGCCTTCGGTTTATTAAACCGCGCAGCTGTAGGCTGGGCGGTTTCTTGCTCTGCCTTCGATTTATTAACCGTGCGGGCGTAGGCCGAGCGGTTCTTGCTCGGCTCGCGGTTTATTCAACTGCGCAGCCGTTGGCTGGGCGGTTTCTTCCTCTGCTTTCGGTTTATTTATTAAACCGCGTAGCCGTAGGCTGGGCGGTTTCTCGCTCTGCCTTCGGTTTATTATTTTTAAACCGCGCAGCCGTAGGCTAGGCGGTTTCTTGCTCTGCCTTCGGTTTGTTGTTGTTTTTTTAATTTTGTCGGTTACAAATCCCAAACCTCCGCGGATGATGTCATCATCAGCCAATTACAGGCTATACCTCAGCTCTTTTCGTCATATCCCCCCTCAGGAGACTTTTGTAAAGTTGGCGAATTAACTATTTAGACAAAAAATGGCCACCGGTGGGGGAAATGTTTATTCGGTCAAACTTGGGTTAAATTCCCTTAGAGATGGACGTCAGAACATTTGCAAGGATAAAGAATCTAATTTGGGACCAGCTGCTGGCTACAAAGGCTGAAATTATCCAGAGTTAAGCTGTATTTTCGTTTTGCGCGCGAAATGAAATTTTTTTTCTGTTCACTTTCGAAGGGAATATTCAATGCGCTAAAAAGGTATTACGTCTGGCGTCAGCCATGGAATGCGCTGACGGTGATAAATAAGATCGTGTTTACTTCGCCAGAAGCAATGGTGGAATTTTCTCGGAGAAAAAAGTGAAACCTTAGCGCTCGTAAAAAAAACCCTTTTAACATATGTAAATTTATATTCGTTTGAAAGGCAAAGGTATTTTTTCCTTAGATGTAAACAAAATTCTCGGATTACAAATAACGCTAGACTCACGCTATGCAAAGAATGTAATGATTGAATCACGCAACTTATACTGTTCACTTTTACTATGTGACAAATAAGAGCGATCCTAATAATATAGTTAGTGTGATAATATAGTTTGTGTGATGAAGTGATGTGGTGTCTACAGTAATCCATGAATCATCAAGGACTGCTTTAGAATGTGCACTGCGTTTCGTGTCGGAACATATGACCCACGCTATGCACAGAACGCAATCAAAAACCGCTGATTACGGAGCGATAAAATTGTGCTGTTTATTCCCTAAAAGCTGGTGAAACTTAAATGTAGTGAAAATCATACGAATATTGTACTCTTCATTTAGTGCAAAATATATTGCCTTTTTATTAGTGAAGTGCTTGATTTGAGGCGAGTGTTGAAAACATTAGTGAGTTTAAGCATGACGTTTACGGCAGACGGCGAACGGCAAAGGTCACTTCTGATTTTCTATTTTCTTGTAATCCTCAAATAAATCATACAAAA
This sequence comes from Platygyra sinensis, assembly GCA_019787425.1. Lineage (NCBI taxonomy): Eukaryota > Metazoa > Cnidaria > Anthozoa > Scleractinia > Merulinidae > Platygyra > Platygyra sinensis. Next base: position 4,465 of record JAHPZR010018833.1, on the reverse strand, counting down.
ATAGAAAAGTGTCGCTAACTATTTACTGCAAATACAAATATTTTGATTCTACTGTACAGAGAGCTGAACACAGACGGCAAAAGTTTCATTTTTGCCATTTGCCGTTTGCCATAAACGTCATGCTTAACCTCCCTATTGCAAGCAATTACGTCATTTATGGAATGTGACTCCAGTCACGCTAATTTCCGTTTTCACTCACTGACGTAGGTCGATGACCCGACCCAAGCTCCCACTCGTCCAAATGTAGAATCACGCAACTTATGAAACGTCCGCAATGTACTAAAAACCCAGAGCTTTGTAGCGTGCGCCGTGGAGATGAATTTGGCTTGGAATTTAAATGAAACTGAGTTAAAAAATAGTAAAAGAGCATGGTTACAACCGCACCGCAGTTTTTTTAAACCGCGCAGCCGGAGGCTGGGCGGTTTCTTGCTCTGCCTTCGGTTTTTTAAACCGCGCAGCCGAAGGCTGGGCGGTTTCTTGCTTTGCCTTCGGTTTATTTATTATTATTTTTTTTTTAAACCGCGCAGCCGGAGGCTGGGCGGTTTCTTGCTCTGCCTTCGGTTTTTTTTTTTTTTTTTTTTTTTTTTTTTAGTCATGTCGGTGACTATATCCAAACCTCCGCGGATGATGTCATTATCAGCCAATTACAGGCCATTTCTCAGTTCTTTTCGTCATATCCCCCCTCAGGAGGGTTTTGTCAAGTTAGCGAATTAACTGTTTAGACAAAAGAATGGCCGCCGACGGGAAAAATGTTTATTTGGTCAATCTTGGGCCAAAATCCTTCGGCGATGGGCGCAGGACATTTGCAAGGATAAAGCATCTAATTTGGTACCAGCTGCTGGCTCCTAAGGCTGAAATTATCCAGAGTTAAGCTGTATTTTGGTTTTGCGTGCGAAACAGAAGATTTCGTAATCTGGAATTTTTGTTTCTGTTTACTTTCGAAGGGAATATTCAATGCGCTATAAAGGTATTACTTCTGGCCATGGATCACGCTGACGGTGATAAATGTAAGATCGTGTTTACTTCGCCAGAAGCTATGATGGAATTTTCTGGGGAAAAAAGTTAAAACTTAGCCTTTTATCATGTTTTAAAGCGCTCGTCATAAACCCTTTTAACATATGTAAATTGTAGTCGTTTGAAAGGTCAAGGTATTTTTTCCTCAGACATAAACAGAATTCTCCGACTACAAGTCACGCTAGCCCGCTTCAGGCAAAGAATGTTTCCATATCTCAAACTGCCCTCTCCCTATTCACGTAGACTCGCATGAAATTTCTAAGTTTCTTGACACAGAGACTTAGTTTCTGCTCAACAAATGTTGTCAAAGTGCAAGTCTCTTCAATTTTAAAGGGAAAAAAAAAATTAAAAAAATTTCGTTGAGACGAGGTGGATTTGAACCCGGGACGCTAGCTCAACAGTCTTCCACCCTAACCACTAGACCACCGAGAATACACTACAAATGGATTGTTTAATATAAAATAATTTGATTTTATCAACTGAGTTGATAATGTGAATTAGCCACCGTAAAGAGATTCGAAAGCTGACGTTTCGAGCGCTAGCCCTTCGTCGGAGCGAATCGAGGAATTGTGGGTTGTGTGTGGTTTATATAGAGAAATATGGAGCTACGCTATTGGTTGGTGCCTGGCAACGTGAAAAAACAACAGAATAAATTAGTTGAATGAAAAGCGTTCGTTGATACCGTGAGGATTAAGAGTGCCGATTTGAAAAATAAATTTTTGTTCTAGAGTTTTGCGGCTTTCTGTGCCTCCTTGATGTAGGGAAAGGCCACAGACCGCCATATGTTGCTTCGAATGATTCGGCAGATTAAAGTGTCTAGCGACCGGTTTAGATGCGTTTTTGTCGTCTTTCTCAACGTCGCGAAGATGTTCTCGGAATCGGTCGCCTAGTCGTCTACCTGTTTCGCCGATATATAACTTTTTGCAGAGAGTGCAAGTTATACAGTAGATGACATTGGCTGAGGTACAGGTAAAATGATCAGTGATTTTAATAGATCGCTTGGGCCCCGACAATTTCTCAACGTTACAAATGAAAGGACATGTTTTGCATCCTGCGCGTGCACATTTAAAAGTACCGGGTTGTTCACTCGTTTGGAAAGAACTTCTGACTAAAAAGTTACCTATGTTTTTGTCGCGTTTAAATGAAATTAATGGCGGTTGCGAAAAGATTCTACCAGTATCGGGATCATTTTGAAGTAATTTAAAGTTTTTGAGAATGATGGATTTTACTGCGTGGTTGTGAGGGTGAAATGTTTCATGCATCTTCTCTTTCTCATTCAAGCCAATATCTTCGCCAAATTCATAGTGCTCAAAATTCGCCAAATTCATAGTGCTCAAAATTCTTTTTCACGTAACATTATGAGGATTACTATCAGAGCTATGTGCCAAAAGCGTGACGGCCTCGACAAACAAATTCTACAATGCCGCTCTGAACTGTCTAAAATCTGTCCAGCTATCTTAGTACAATCTATTCGCACCAAAATCCACGAGGTCAATTCTAAACTTTTTAACCATTTACACCAAATTAAGGCCCATAAATTTGAACAATTAACAGGTCCTCCTAAAACTTGTGACTCGTCATTTCAAAGCCTTAGCACCGTAGTTTCTATTCCAGAAAATCTTCCGCTTTCCGACGCAGAGAAATCCGTCCTCAGTAAGGGCTTGAATTTTGTTCCTATATCCAAAAAACTTGACGAATTCTCGGTTAAGCAAGATGTTGAAAAATTTATTCGCCGCGTTCAACTTAAAGCCTTTTTCCATGACAAAGAGGATGATTCTAACACCTCGGACAAAGATATTTTCGAGACGCTTCAGACTCGAAAATCGAAGTGGACTCCCCCAGAGGGCCAGTTCGCATCTTTAGATTTTTTTATCAATAAATGCCGTCATGACATCAATAAACTAAATTTCAATCGTAACACCAAATTTTCCAACCTTTCTTCGGAAGAGAGGGCGGCGCTACAAAATCTTAGTAAGCGCAAAGACATAATTGTTAAAGCGGCCGACAAAGGCGGCGCTTTAGTTGTTTGGCGGGCCGACCTCTACCAAAAAGAAGCTTTGCGGCAACTTTCTGACACCTCTTTTTATGCTAAAGTCGATAAAGATCTCACTTCCAATAACCAACAAATTGTCAAGAGCACTATTAACGACCTTATAGTCAAACAAGAATTGCCGGCTACTGCTACTAATCTGATCATCACCACTCCTAGAACTTCATGTATTTACTTTTTACCTAAAATTCACAAACCTAACAACCCAGGCCGACCTATTGTCTCTGCGTGTAGTTGCCCTACAGAACTCATTTCTAGCTATTTAGACAAAATTATGGCACCTATCGTCAGATCTTTACCGTCATATGTTAAAGACAGTCAACACGCACTCCAAATTTTTCGTGATTTCAATTTCCTGGGCGAAGACAAACTTATTCTCACTATGGATATTACATCTCTTTACACCGTCATCCCTAATGGCGAAGGTCTTCTAGCCCTCAAACATTTTTTCGATTTACGTACTGTTAAGGAACCAAGTTCGGAAACATTGCTCCGCCTGGCTGAACTAGTTTTAACACTAAACTGTTTTTCATTCGCTGACAGTTATTATAAACAAATCAATGGGGTGGCCATGGGTACCAAAATGGGACCCAGCTACGCCAACCTTTTCGTAGGCTATATTGAACACCAATTTTTCAATCAATACAACGGCCCCAAACCTGACCTCTACCGTCGCTACATTGACGACTGTGTCGGCGCAACTTCCTCCACCAGAGAGGAACTCAATCAATTTATAACTGCTGTTAATTCGTTTCATCCGGCTCTTAAATATACCTGGGAAATTTCCGACACCTCTTTAGCATTTCTAGATATTAAAGTTTCTGTCGAAGGCAACGGTTTATGCACCAGTGTGCACTACAAACCCACAGATTCTCATAGTTATTTGTTGTATTCATCTTCACATCCATCACATGTCAAGAATTCCATTCCTTATTCTCAGTTTCTTAGACTTCGCCGCCTTTGTAGTGAGGACTCTGATTTTTCCGTAAAATCAGAGGAAATGTGCGAGTTTTTCGACAAACGTGGCTATCCTGCCTCTGTTGTTCAAGCAGGCCATCATCGCGCCCAACAAATCGATCGGCAGTCAGCACTACAAACGTCTAAGAAGGAGAATAATAATAGAATTCCATTCACTCTCACATTTCACCCTCACAACCACGCAGTAAAATCCATCATTCTCAAAAACTTTAAATTACTTCAAAATGATCCCGATACTGGTAGAATCTTTTCGCAACCGCCATTAATTTCATTTAAACGCGACAAAAACATAGGTAACTTTTTAGTCAGAAGTTCTTTCCAAACGAGTGAACAACCCGGTACTTTTAAATGTGCACGCGCAGGATGCAAAACATGTCCTTTCATTTGTAACGTTGAGAAATTGTCGGGGCCCAAGCGATCTAT
>JAHPZR010018831.1:22500-43738 GCA_019787425.1 Platygyra sinensis | reverse complement strand
GGTTAACTTTATATGCCCTTTGAACAACCAGGAGACTGGTAAACCAAGACATCAAGCATCTTATCTCACATTATTAGGATTAGCTTATGTTCAACATTGTCTATTGCACTCCTCCTACCATGCTGCTTGTAAAAAAACTTCCCCCCTTTGATCGGTGTCACTCTGGATTAAATTATCCAGGATTTTCCTTACATTATCATAACTTATCCCGCTCAACACTGGAGGATATTGCTTTGATATACCAGTAAATTTCTCATTAGTACATTAGAAGAAATGTATGGCGATTAAGGAGAGTTGCTATTTTGGACTTGCAACTGAAGGGAGTGCTTACATGTAGTAATGTTTTCAGGTTGTACAACTGCATCCATCTACGTGCTTGGATCACAAGCCAGAGTGGGTGCTGTACAATGAGTTTGTCTTGACAACAAAGAACTACATTCGCACCTGTACTGATATCAAGGCTGACTGGTGAAGTCCACAGCAGATTATCATACAGGCACAAGTGTTTTTTACTGGAAAATGCTCTACCCATGAAATTCATACAAAACTACATCCAAGAACTGAGTGCCATATTTTCCTTACTCACAAGTGAGGATATTGGTGACGTCATTTTCCTGTTTTTCATGCTTTTTTGTTCAAACAAACATGTATCAATTTGTTTGTATGATAAAAGAAACTTGCCTGGTGACTTGAAAAATATGAATTTTATATTCAGATTGTACAAAGAATATTTTAACGAACAAGTGCAGAGAATTTATTCACCACTTGAAATAATATTCGTATCTTTGCAGGTACAATGTGTTTATTATTATCATTAAAGATATCGCACAAAGTCAATCACAGACACCAGTTTTGTTCAGATAAAGTTCGTTTTGCAATCAGTTCCGTTTGTTTCAGGCTGGTGAAGATTGCTGCACAGTACTATGACATGAGAAACTTCCCCACTGCGAGGCCAAGCGTGTACTGGAGAGGATCATCGAAAGATTACAGAAGAAACAGATAAATCTATCGAGCTAGGGCTCATTGTGAACGTTTCACATAACTTTGAAATCATTTACCAACGAGACATTAGCTCGCACCCTGGTCTCTATACCTGTGTTGCTGCGGAGAAAACAAGAGAGTAATACACAGTCACTTGGTTTATCAGGTTTTCTATGAGCTGCTCTTCAGGTGTTACTAAGGGAAAACTAGAAAATGTTCCTCAGCTTTCTTTGCATTGTTATTACTTTGCAATAGTCTAGCAACGGGTCTATTAGTTTTTCAAAACATTCTGCCATGTTTTGCATGCATGCAGCTCTGCGCGTTCATGAAAGCTAACTTTTTTTTTGTAGTCTGTAGCTGTAAATAGTCTCACCAGCAACTGTATTACGGGGTTGTGCAACTTTTTTTTCATAACAAACAAAACCTTTATTGATGTTTTCTCCTTACTTGTGAAGTATCCAGATGATAAATCTTGAAACTTTTTGTTTTCCATTAGTGTTTGTTTGTTTGTTTGTTTGTTTGTTTGTTTTTGTTGTTGTTGGTTTTTTCCTTTGCCGGTGATACATACTCAGTTCAACCCCGATATGACGACAAGGAGCCATTTCCATATAGCACACCGTACTCAATTAAGAATACAATTTGTGTCATACATGATCCTGTTACTGTTTCCGTACAAGGCTTGCAAAATTGTGTACATAATTAAGTCTGGGTTTATACGGAAATCTTGGCCAGGGAAATGGAGGGGAAGTGGTGTTCCTTTGATTTCTTCATTTTCGTGGGCAATTAATTTATCGAGTTCGTTAGATCAATGTTGCTTTTGTATTACTATCTTAAAATTGAATAGTAAACAAAATTATTGATTAACAGATGTTAGCAGATGGCGCTCTGTAAAATTTGTAATAAATTCGGAAAAAAAATTATCAATTTTGTTTGTTGTGCTTTTTATTACATTTTCCAATGACACAGGTCATTTTGTACATAACGGAAGTACTTATATACAATGAACTTTTTAGAAGGTCGGCACACGCGTGTTACATGCCGGTTTAGCAAAGTTCTGTTGTAGGGACAAATTTCATTCCCGCAACATGTTGCGAAAATTCAGCTGGTTGTGTCATGAACACGGGTAGCATACCTCAGTTTTCAATGTATCTCTTTCTCTGCGCTCCCAAACTGTCCCCGCTGGTGTGCACCATGCGTCCTACATTTAACAGTTATCCTGCGAAATCGCGCGGAATATCGTCTGATACTTAGCCGACGAGGCCTACGGCCGAGTCGGCTAAAATCAGACGATATTCCGCAAGATTGAGCAGGACAATTGTTTTATTATTCAACAAATTGATAACAAAATTGATTTCCAAGCTCGTAACATTTTTAAACCTTTCTGTCAACATTTTTTCACTTCACTTTTTCTTCCCATGTACGAAGCTACGTATATCGCCGGATATCCGTCACCTACGGATGACGGATATCGAGAGCATCATGACCATATTTGGATAGTGTTTACAATTTGTTGAATAATAAACCCATATATACATTTTTATTAATCCTAGAAGTCGGGTGACTATACAGGATAGTAAATCAGTCACTGACGAAATAGAAAAATGGAGCAAAAATATTTTCCTTCCTGTGTCCTATGCGTGCACACGAAGGGAGCTTTTTCCCGCAGAATGTTTCCTAGTGTGTGTCGACCTTTTAAAGAAGTTGGGTCAGTATTTTCATTTAACCCTTCTTGTAATAAGAACACGTCTATACTGATACAATTTAATTATTTTAACGTCTTGTGTTATCGCAGAGCTTCTCTAGGAACGGCTGGAATTGAGAATGATATTGAAACCTGTAGAGCTTAGAAGACAAAAATACAACTGTTTGTGTCGCTTGTTTTCGTTTATCAACATATGATTCTACATTACTACAGGCCGGATTTCACTAGCGCATATAGCATAAGCAACGTACGGGGAGAAGTAGGTATTTACGAGGTGCTTTTTACCTCTGTTTAAAAACGAGTCCAGGTGCACAATATTTTATGGAAATGAGTTTGATGTACCAGAAAATCTCATTTCAACATTGAAGGTTATGTTTCAAGACTCGTTGAAGCAGAGGTAAGAGCAACTCGGAAATGGCTTATGGGCGACTTCAGCAAATGTCCCAACAAAAGATGCTATATAGCAGCACCTTACTGTGTGTGGGTATACTTCAGTGTGAACCAGCCCTCTCTCTGCTTCAACTTGGCGTACAGTAGGTGAATTGTAGAGTTGCCATGAACTACTGATTACATGAATGTGTTCTGTGTCCATGATAAACCAATCTACGACTCGTGTTAGTCTGGCCAATGGTTATAGCACCTTCCATAAATCAGTTGGCACTTTCACAAAAAGCTATACACACCTGAGATCCTAAACAATTATAAAATTTATTGATCAATTTTGCTCTCTTTCCACCCCATTCCCTTCTATGCAGAGCATGCTGGAGATGGATGTTAATGCTCTTCGTCGTCCTTCGCACTGTTTGTAATACATTGTACCAGAGCTTGTGCATTGGGTTGTTCGGCGACGGCTGTCACATTCCAACCTTTGGTTTTCATTGCTTCTGCTGTAGTTTTGGCCAATCGCAACAAACTGTGACAAAATAAAGAGTTTACTGACTTCACGTTGTCATTACCCTTTCCAGTTTCTTGCAGTCAGCCAGCCAGCCTCAATTTAACAGGGCCCGGGTGTTTTCCGTCAGCGGTGATAGAGAGTTTATCTCAAAAAAACTAAATTATATTCACGTTAAGTGTCGATAAGTTGAAAAAAGAAATAAAAAAAAATAACGCACACCACAATTACGAGATTTTCCTCAACACAAATCCAAAACGACTGGTGACCGGTGACTGATGCGTTTCCAACTTTCTCCAACGTAGTGTGAACAGAAAACATTTGACGTGTTTTCAGAGTGAAAAACTTCACCTTCACCTTCACCTGTCCCCTGGCGCCAAGGTGGCACAAAAGGGCCAGAGTGAAAACGCCGTTTACCAATTACCCGGGCAAACTGGTTTTAGAACGAAACGACCGCAATTCGAGTGGATTCACCCTTATATGTCTACTGTGTGACTTGAAAGGGTGAAGACCGCAATTGTCCGCTGGTCTTAAGGGGGCCAGCAGGAAACAGTGAAAGAAGCACATTGATTAGTTTACCTTGACATTACACCATTCAGGAATGCTAGAAAGAATCTCTTGTGTGAAGTTAACGCCTGAAGGACTGAAAAATACGGCAAACGATGGAACTCCCTGAAAAAAAAAAACAAAGTCAAAGCAGAAAGATAGGTTAAATATCAAGTCTTATCAAATCAAGTCTGAAGTCCGCAAAAAAAATGTCTCACTAAGATCTCTGTTTAACACTGAACAGTCATGCTACAGACTGTACTAATGACAAAAATACTGATTAAAGACTGTTGTCAGTTGCATGTCGTCGATTGTCCGGAGAGTTAAATGCGTTCTCTATAAATAATGGTTCGTTTTCCGTCGCCTTGGCTCTCCTTAACACCTGGAGCTTTTCGCCCAAAACACATTTTGTGGACATCTTGGAGATTTTCAGCTTGGAAATGGGCCAAATTAACTCTGATCTACTCAAAAGGCATTTACAACATGTACAGTATGCCTTTCTTTCCACTAGCATCACGTTTTACGACAGTTTTGCTCGGGCATGCGAAGAAATCAAAATTTCGATAAAGTGACCTACGTCTTTAGGCTTTTCGTTGTATTTATTTATTTATTTATTTTATTTATTTATTTATTTATTTATTTATTTATTATTTATTTATTTTTGCACCTTTCCTCTTTCTCCTTTTCTTATCTTTTTCCTGCAGTGATTGACCTTCTACTGGACTTGCTTCCAGTTCAAAAAAATCTGAGAAAGCATCATAGAGCGGGCACGTGTAGTGGCAGGAAATTAAACCTCTGAGTTTTTCACTCTTATTTTTTTAGCATTTTTGTGAATATTTCAGGCTCTTCTGAGCTGATCACTCTGATCTGGGTATCATTGGAAAGATCTTTTCCTCCTGCAGAACTTGAGTACAGATGATCCTAATTTAGATCAAAGTTGATGACGTCAGAAGTGAAACTAAGGTAAACGCTCGTCACGGGCCCGGCACAAGAGTCAGCGGGTTTAAAGCAGGTCTGTCGGTCGGTCAGTCGGTTAAGAAATGAAAAGCCAAGAGGAAAATATTGACAAAGAAATGTCGTTTTGAGGGTTAGTTTGGATTTGCAAAGTTTATTAAACTTGGAAACTTGGAAATCTGGTAACACGACTGTTAGGAAAATATTGGGTCGCCCTCCGGCAATGGAGCGCAAAACGAAACAAGGATTGACCTCACGGGTCACTGGAAATTTTACGTTTTGCACGTCACTACATATTGAAAACAAAAAATAATCGTCATTATTCGCGAAGAAAAGTAGGAAGTTGTCCCAAGATTACCTTTTCTCGTATGAAATCTTCCAAAGACTGCTTTATCTTGGAATCAGCACATGTACTGTACACCTGAATACTGTCGAGTGTTATCTCTGAAACATCAAAACATTCATTAAAGAAGCAGTCAGTGAGATCAGCCTGAAGTCAGCGTCCCAAGCAAGCCAACTGAACAAGTTAAGTTTAACACGTGTAGTTACATGTAAACTGATTTAATTAAAGCAGTTGTGTATTACATGCCCGGTTTTATTAAACCATAAGTAGAGGTAGACAGTGCAGAGTTGACTTGAGGAAAGAAAATCCAGTACTTAAGCAGTTAGCAAGAACTAAAACCTAAGATGACATGGTGAAAGAGGATTCTGCAGAGTTTCTAGGGATTGTTTTATGAGTTTACATCTCTCAGTCCTTCTTAATTCCCAAATTCTATTTCGTCACCGGTCTATGTCACAAGGAAATCACGTGAGATATGCGTGCGCACCTTGGCGTTCAGTTGCTTGTTAACCTTCAAAGCGTTTGGAACTACGTCGACCACTTTCACTGTTTTCGCAAAAAATTTTCCCTTGAATCTTACGTAAAACGAACTATCAATACCGGAGCTGTTAGCTGCTACACAATACTACTAAACTTAGACCCGTCAGATCCATCCCGGATCCAGAATTCAGGGTAACTGCGTCAATATGAAAAGGGCGGGAAAACACTCATCGGCGAGTGAGAGCCCGGACAAAGTTGGATTCACGACAGAATTGGAAAGAGATGACGAAGACAACCTTCTCCGAGACGATGATATGAACAACCCACCTCTAACGACAAGTCCTGTCGCTTCAGCGAAAGCCAACGACACGTTGGAATCGACACTGTTGAAGATCAATGACAACATGTTGTCAGTGTCTAAATCTATGAGCTCTGTGCAAGAAACTCTTGCACGATTTGCCGATGGCCAGAGACCCGCGAAAAGGCAAAGAGTTGATGAAATGTCTGACTCAGACATCGACATCGACACAAATAATGATGCTTCTGACTCCGACAGCGACACGCTGCTTAAAAAAGGAGAGAAGAGTAGCCCGACACGGGAGTTGAAAGATGATCTGCTCGACACGATTGCAAATGATCTGAATGCTGACGAGCAAACCGACCAAGATGTGTCGGATAAGCTCGCAAAACTCGTCAATAAGAGATGGTCGGAAAAACTAACCTCTGATAAACTAACAGAGAAATTAAAGAAACATTCCCGACCCGGGAACCTTAGTAGCCTAGTTGCTCCACGTGTAAACCCGGAAATATGGGCAAACATGGGTCATACGGCCAGACGAGTGGATCTCAGAGCATCAAATACTCAGAACATCCTTGCTAAGGTGGGCACTATCATTGCAAAATGTACTGACGATTTGCTCAAAGCCCGCGAAAAAGATGCCAAGAAAATCGACCTTGATGAAATGGTTAGTTCTCATACCGATGCTCTGGCGTTGTTAGGCCACTCGCAATATGATTTATCACTGAAAAGACGTGAGGCGATAAAACCTAGCCTCAAGAAAGAATATGCAGCGCTCTGCTCTACAAATGTCCCAGTTACTTCGCTACTCTTCGGAGATGACCTTCAACAACAGCTTAACAACATAAAAGCGTCCAACAAAATTTCCCAAGTTTCAGCGAATGTGCATAAACCACACAAGGCTGGCTACAAAGGTAGTTCTAGCAACAGTGGAAAACACAGACCATCAGACCAATATTACAGAGGGTCTTTTCATCCCCACAACCGATGGAAACACCGTGGGGAAAAGTCAAAAAACTTCAAATCCCCCCTCTACAAGAAGAAGGAGGGGGGCAACAACTAAATGTTAATGAGCTGACCATTGGAACCCTACAGGTTAGTACTTTTGAGTTTCATGTTGAAAAAACTAAGCAACTCTTGTTGTCCCAAATTCAGTCCTTTAAAGCTGGCAGCATAAATAACTGTTACTCGAGGTGGCTAGACTTAACCTCAGACCCTGAGGTCCTTAGCACGGTGAAAGGCCAGCTTATTGAATTTACTTCAACTCCTTATCAAGACAGGGTCCCAACACAAAAGAAATTCAGTGCAGAGGAAAGCACTATTATTCAGTCTGAGATTGACAAATTACTTCAGAAGGAGGTTATCGTACCTGCTAGCAATGAGCCAGGGCAGTTCATATCTACTATATTCCTAAGGCCCAAACCTGATGGCTCACATCGGATGATCCTTAACCTGAAACAACTTAATAAGTCAGTTGAGTATGAACACTTCAAAATGGACACACTATGGACAGTTATTCGACTGATGAAACCTAACTGTTATATGGCATCAATTGACATTAAGGATGCATATTATTCAGTCCCAATTGCTGAAACTCACCAGAAGTATCTTAAATTTGAGTGGCAGGGAGTACTGTACAAATTTACGTGCTTCCCTAATGGATTAGCATTGTGTCCCAGAAAATTCACTAAACTGCTCAAGCCAGTTTACTGTTACCTAAGAAAGAAAGGGCACATTTCTTCTGGTTATATTGATGACTCATATCTGCAGGGTGATGGATACCAGGATTGCCTAGCCAATGTTGTAGATACGATAAAATTATTTGATTCACTGGGTTTCATTATACACCCAGAAAAGTCAGTCTTTATCCCTAAGCAAATAATCACTTTTCTGGGATTTGTCCTAGACTCTAGGACTATGACAGTTTACCTCACTCAACAAAAACAACTCAAAGTGAAAAATGCCTGCCTCCATATTATTAAAATTGAGAGACCAGTAATTAGATTGGTTGCACAGTTATTGGGACTAATGACCTCCAGCTTCCCTGGGGTAATGCATGGTCCCCTGTATTACCGCAGACTGGACATGGCGAAAACCGATGCCCTATCCCAATGTGGGGATTTTGAGGGTACCATGGAACTAACACCCCCTGTTCTTGAAGATATAAACTGGTGGATAAATAATATTAATTCATCATATTATGTCATTGATCATGGGGAGCCCCAGGCTACCTTATACACTGATGCCTCTACAACTGGATGGGGTTGTGAATTTCAGGGAACCCCCACAGGGGGGTCGTGGAGTTCAGTTGAGGCCCAGAATCACATTAATTACCTTGAAATGTTGGCTATTAAATTAGGACTAGAATGCTTTGAGGACAAAGTCAGGCATCAGCATGTAAAACTCATGGTGGACAATATGACAGCAGTCACAATCCTTAATAACATGGGAACTAGTCACTCCTGGAAGCTTAATGAGCTCAACAAGGCGATATGGGCTTGGTGTATTCATCGGGGAATATGGCTGACTGTAGCCCATATTCCAGGCAAAACCAATGTAGTTGCTGACAGAGAATCTCGTCAACATCGCAGAGAAATTGAGTGGACTCTTCATACAGATTTGTATGACAGGGGTATCTCTAAGCTGTCAGTGAAACCAGATATTGACCTATTTGCCTCTAGGCTCAACTATAGACTTAAACCTTATGTGTCCTACAAGCCTGACCCGGGTGCTCTCGCTGTGGATGCCTTTACTGTGCAGTGGTCTCAATATGTTTTTTATGCTTTTCCCCCCTTTAGTGTGATAATGAGAGTCCTTCAGAAGATACAGCAGGATCAAGCAACAGGCCTGGTAGTTGTACCTTTTTGGCCGACTCAAACATGGTGGCCGCCTCTAACAAGAATGCTGATACAAGCACCACTAGTACTACCGAAAAGAAAGAACACCCTGTACCTTCCTCAAGATCCCAATGCTGTACACCCACTGCACAGTCAGATGTCCCTACTCCTTTGCCACTTGTCCGGGAACATTTGCAAAGTCAAGGAATTTCATCTTCAGCTTCAGACATTATTATGCAGTCCTGGCGTACCAGCACCAGGGTCCAATACAGTTCTTACCTTAAGAAATGGTTGGAATACTGTCGTAAATGGCAAATTAATCCAATTTCGCCATCTGTAGCAAGTGGGCTCAATTTTCTTGCAGAGCTTTATCACAAGGGACTTAGTTACAGTGCACTAAACACTGCAAGAAGTGCATTGGCCAGTGTCATTGTATTACAGGGCAACCAGTCCTTTGGTAATCACCCACTTGTTTCTCGGTTTCTAAAGGGAACATTTACAACTAGACCAGCCCTACCAAAATACAAGGAGGTCTGGGATGTGAACACAGTTCTGGAACATTTAAAAACTTTACATCCTGCAGGGACTTTACCTTTAAAATTGTTGTCAATCAAAATAGTTATGCTTATGGCCATTTTGTCAGGCCAACGCTGCCAAACTATTCATGCTTTAACTACAAAGGACATGAAAGTTTCAGAGGATAAAGTTATGTTTATTGTAACTGATTTGTTGAAAACAACTAAACCTGGTAAAGAATGTACTAAGTTAGAATTTTTGTCCTTCGATGAGGATCCTCGAATCTGTGTAGTGAGGTATCTCTCTGAATATCTGAAGAGGACCAAGGACATGAGGCATGATCATTATAAGTTACTTGTTAGTTATCAGAGACCACACAGGCCAGTCTCCAAGGACACTGTTAGTAGATGGTTGAAGACTGAATTGAAACTTGCTGGCATAGATACTTCCACCTTTAGTGCCCACAGTACAAGAGCTGCATCAACCTCAGCGGCAAAGGCTCAGAAACTCTCAATTACCACTATCATGGACAGTGCAGGGTGGTCCTCAGAAAATACCTTCATGAAATATTACAACAAAACAATTTCCAAACCAACAGACAACTTTGGAAAACAACTGCTTAATGCCTTGCAGAAATAGACAGCTATTTACTGCTAACCACCTTTACTTAAATTGCTACTTGATTACAACAGTTGTGAGATAATATTACTGTTACGAGCGTTATTGTTCATGTTTACAATCAGTTTGTTTTCTTATCACAATGGGAGTGATTATTATACTGCGGTTTGTTGTTGTCATCATTATGGTCGACTTATTCTTCCGGTCACATGCTTTCAAGTCTCACGTGATTTCCTTGTGACATAGACCGGTGACGAAATAGAATTGAAAAATTAAACGAGACTTACCTGTAAGTTGAAGTTTGATTGAGATTCTATGAGTCACCGGTCTGGAACAAGGGAGTCACGTGCCCACCCTGTTATTCACGTATTACGATACATGTTTGCATCAAGGGAATAGGGTTATTGCACTGCCCTACCCTGATTCTATGTGACCGGTATGTTATTTCTTTGAAGTCTGAACGCCAAGGTGCGCACGCATATCTCACGTGACTCCCTTGTTCCAGACCGGTGACTCATAGAATCTCAATCAAACTTCAACTTACAGGTAAGTCTCGTTTAATTTTTCAATTATATAGCACATAAGACACGGAGATTGTTAAGAAAATCAAGGCCTGTATGGATCCTATTGAAAATAAACTCTCAGTTTGTCACTTCAGCAGGTATGCTAAAGGTTGCAATATTGTTGGGGGAAAAAGTGGAAAGACACAATGACTAGACAATGTAATGAGACACTGTACTGTTCTCTTTCAACTAATTTTTCCCAC
Organism: Platygyra sinensis; assembly: GCA_019787425.1. Classification (NCBI taxonomy): domain Eukaryota; kingdom Metazoa; phylum Cnidaria; class Anthozoa; order Scleractinia; family Merulinidae; genus Platygyra; species Platygyra sinensis. Next base: position 32,808 of record JAHPZR010018831.1, on the reverse strand, counting down.
AAATACTAACCAAGATCCTTGTTCAGTCCATTTTCTTGCAAAACAGTATACACTCGTTTGAAATCACCGCCTGCATGGTTTCATGAAGTTCAGCCGGTGCCATTGGAAAGCTACTCACAAGCTCAGAACTGAGATCAAAGAACATTATCTTTTACCTGCTTTGGCCATCTCACTTGGTATTGTCTCTCTTCTCAAGTTACCACATGGAAACAATAATGGATTACTGCTGGGTTTGATGGCTAAATAGTGATTGTAAACAGAAAAGACAATTGATCAATACGTTTAAGTAATTAATATTGGTCTAACTGTTATACATTATCATTATTATCATACATTATCACATTATTAACCACCCATGAGGTCACCAAATGCCAAAGATGTCTGCCACCTTGGATCAACCATCTTGGATTTCAGAAATGTTTGAAATAAGTTAAAGCAGCTCCAAAATGGATTCAGAGAATCACAAAAAATGAAAGGATATGAGAATTCTAAAGAATTTGGGGTAAAATTATCACAAAATTAACTTTGAAAACTGAAACAGGAATTCAAGTGAATGAAAACAAATTTTGGCAAAACATCCTTCAAAATCATGGTTGCCATAGAAAATTAATGTCAAGTCATGTCACACCAACAAATTACGCACCAAAATGTTCTCTCGTAATTTTCAGAAGTCACAAAGTTTAACCACAGCAACTATAGCTTGAACTCTGTTTTTGTAAGAAGAGATTGAAGTCAGAAATGGGTGTTGCCCCTATCCCACCCCTCTCCCCCCCCCCCACCCCACCATCCCAAGGCTGAATAAGGTTTAGACACATCAAATAGTGTATTTAACAAAAAGAGAGAAACTGGAAAAATGTGAACTTATAGCATTGCAAACCATACACTGAAGAATGATTGGAACCAGAGCATCTGCACTGCCTGCATTGTGTCCAGAACTTTCCAGTCCAAGCTTCTCACTGGCTACAAGAAATACAGTAGATCTTTTTTCTATTTAATGAATAATGTTACTCACTGTACCTATAAATGCACACTTACTTATAACTATACTTAGTTTATTATAAGAAAATGGACATTTTGATGTCGCACTTTTAAGATTTTTTCTCTCCAACAAAAAATAAACCCCACCGCTTGATTTCATTTTGTCAACTTAATAAATCAGTTTCATGAGAATCTGTAGCAAACCTATAAGAATATGGGTTTGCCACGGATCATATTTAGTTTATAACTTTGGGGTCCAATGGATAATTTTATGGGCTTGCAATGGATTCTTATGAAACTCTGTAGATTTAATAAATCTGGTAGATAAATTGAACAATGGGGCGATTTTTTGCTTGTTTTAAAAATAGGAAACATTGTTTATATTGAGTGACTTCAGATCTATTGACAGTAACTAGAAACCTCATGTATAAATTCTATTACCACAAGAAGGCTTTGGGGTAGAAGGGTTGAAGCAATGGTAATAAAAACTACCATCATCATCATCATCATCAATCTTTATTTGAACCTGTAACCACTCGTTAGGAAAATACACTTACAAAAACTGCAATCACCTGAATGTGTAGCTTACCAGCTTTTGCTGTTGCTTTTCCAACCACAAAGATTGCCTTTTCTCTCCACCCCTTTACAGTCTCGTTTCTCCAAACTGAGGAGAAGAAACAATCATCACATCACAACAAGGTCAGGAAGCTATGAATAAACCTGGGGGGGGGGGAAGGGTAATTAGATCAATTTTTGCTTGGTACATGCCTCTGGCCTCCCAGAGCCTCTACCCCAATATAGTCTATTCTGTGGGCAATTATAGACTCCATCTTAGTCACTTTTAAGCAGATATGTAATTTTCGCGATCCCAACTTAGTCACTTTCTGTTTCTGTTTGTACCTTATAATGAATGAAGAATCTTTTACTTTTCACCTACAGTACAAACATTTTGGTATGTTTGCTAATTGTAAATATGAAGAACTGTGTTACTCCAAAAATCAGAAAATGTGCAGCCCCATTCTAGTAACTCTATTGAAAATGTGACCCCATGATAGTCAATCCAGTCATGAAAATGTGACCCCATCCAGCGGCACATCCCCATTGGCCTTTTATAACCTAGAAGTACCCCCCCCCCCCCCCTCCAGGAATAAACTTGGTCTGCTTTTTCAAGCTGTGCTACTAATAAGTCCAGTAAACTTTGAGCTCAGGGTTGATTTTAACATTTTTCAGCAGGATCTAGGAGGGCAACTGGTTTTCACAGGTAGGAAAAACTATGAAAACTGAACTTTTTTAAGAGAAACTTTTCTCTAGATGGTCAAACCAGGTTGACAAAATCATCATCAGAGCCAGTCATTTGCACAGTGTCCGGCCCTTTAATGCAACCACCGTTCGCTCAGGGACATTGACAATAATTCCATTAAAGATTATCCTTCACTGAGGATACAGAACATGCCCTCACCTTCATGCAATATAAAGTTAGTGACACAGAGCTCCATAGCTTCCACTGCACGCTGACTGGTGAGCACCATACCTGTAGACACACCAAATATCTTTACACACCATAAACATAGTCCTGGGGTGATATCCTTTGAAAAAATCTAACAAGCTTGCTGAGATTGTCTTCCTACTGTTAAAGCAATAATATTGTATTTAGTCAAGTGAGCTATGTAAGGAAGACAGTCATTATCATCATTTTTTTCTTTACGATAACAGCACAAATTCTTGCGTGCTCATTGGCTAATTTTTATCGTCAATAAGCAGACAGACACATGAATTTATAATTTGTGTGACGTGGCAACGAGGGAGAGTGGATAGTTGAACAGCATGTTATGATAGTAAAAAACAAATGAACGTCAGTTTTTCATGCATCTGTCCTGTTATAGACAATGAATTTCGTCACAGTATTGTCAAAAGTAGTCTGCGGATCCACAGCAACTTTACCACACCAAATATAAAAGCATCATTCTCCAGCAAAAAAAAAAAAAATGATAGAGTGCGGAGATCTCCAAAAAACCACCTGGCTTATTAGTTATGGCAGAGACCACCGCTTTTCTGTTTTAAAAATTAATGTAAAGACAATTTTTAAAAGTGTTATGCACATAGGACAAACAGTTCAGCATTATTTCATTAAAAATTTCCCCACCCATGGAGAACATCCTGTTACTGCAAAAGGCTGCAATTAGTTTATAATATTGTTTTACTATAACATACCTTCATATTGACTTGGGTCTTCTAGTTTTTTAGTCAGCTCCTGTTGGTTATCAAACTTGAATGAAAGGACTGGAATTGAGAAAGGTTCAAATCCATGAGCCAAAAATTCCTGACAAATTGAAGAAGAAATATCATTGTACATAATTTAAGATATGGCACATACTGAGGAAGAGCTACATAATACTTAGCAAAAATTAATGGATAAGATTGATCAAAAGAACAATAATTTATAATTTGGAACAGGGGGGGGGGGGGGGGGGTTCTCCCAGAAAAAATTGAGTGGGGGTGTGTAGCCCACTTTCCAAAACCCTTACCCTATATATGACCAAAATATATAATTTTCCCTACCCTATTTATGACACGACCAAAAATTTGGTATGCTATTCATGACCTGGTCCTTTGATGAATATCCTGTTTCAGGCCTGCCCTATAATAGGCCTTTTGCAACAAACGATTACATGGTACAAAATCTGCCATGCTGGAGGGCAAGCTAATTATTATTCCTGCACTGGGACGTTAAAACAAAGAGACCACAACCAGTCAAGCTTGACTGGCCTTTGTTTTAATGTCCCAGTGCGGGAATAATAATGAGTTTGCCCTCTAGCATGGCAGATTTTATACCATGTGATCATTTGTTGCAAAAGTCCTATTGGTTACCTAACTTACACCAATATTAAAGGCATTCTGAAGGGCTTTTGTTGATGGTTTTATCAAAATGATGAAACCTATCTCCTTAAAACCATATCCATATCAAGACTATACTGGAAAGACCATACCCTATTTATGACCAAAATGGCCAAACCCAATCACCTTTTTATGACCAAAAAGGCTGAAAACCCCTACCATCTGAGGCCACACATACCTGTATAGCCCATATAAGGGAGTACCCAAAGTTGAACAAAGCCAAAGGCTTCCATGTTGAAGAATAATGCAAAGTGTTATGTTGCTCCAAGAAATACTATACCCCTACCAAAGAGGATTTTTTTAGTTTCAAACACCAAACTCCCTTTGACTTTCCAATAACTTTTCCTTGGGGTAGGCATTAATATTTTCTAGAACCACACGCATTGTGCTGGGGTGGGGGTAGAGGCAGGGAAAGGTCACATGCACAATCAGGGATGGCAGGGTTGACATATAAAGTGTACTGAGTAATCTATCAGGTCCAAGTATGTTTACTTATCCAACTAGTACTATTACTAGTTTTGAACAACTGGTGAAATATTAATACTCGGCGTCCTCAAGCCGCATAATTTCGACAATTATCTCGCCCCTGCAGAGCCCTTCTGAAGTAAGCTTATCATGTTCCATTAAGCTTTTATGTTTATATTTACGGATTATATGATGATTGTCGCAGACATACTGCTTAATTCCTTTAATTGCGTACAAGTAGTTCTTACGCCTAAAACTATTCCTCACCTTATGGTATTCATCTTCTGCCGGCGTTGCAGCACGAAACAACAGAACCAGCGCCATAATTAATAGAACAAACTTTCCAATTTTTGTCTTGGTAAAAGAATTGCGTTATCTGAGCTGTTTCACCTTCAGGTCTTGTTCGGCAATATTCTATTGATCACGAGGCGTTTAATTTCTTTTTTCGTTGAATCGAATATAAAGTGCACATTTTCGGTCACTGCTGCCGCCATATTGTTTGGTCGGTCCGAGAGGACCTGGAGCTGAAAAACAGCCACTCGTCCCCACACCCTTCTCGCTTCGCCGTCTTGATTTATAGTTATTTTTGTGGTCTCGATATCTAGAACACTTTTGATATTTGACTGCACGTACGTAACGATGCAAAAATAGACCGGAAAATAGTTTTCTAATCAAATCTGTTGTAGCTATTCTGAAGACTATTTTGTTAATTCTTAAATTATTTTCCTGATTGAGTGAAACATGGTCAAAGCCTTCGCCCGCCGGATTTTACTAAAAAAAGCGAGTAAGTCTTTCAAAGTCGGCGAAACGATTTCACTGGTCAGATATCGAATGTTTGCAGATTATAAATGTTTTAGAAATTAAACTTAAAGAAAACCGTTACGTAAAAGAGACCGGGGTAAATCAATAAATGGAGCCATGGGGCGAAAAGAGGGAACGTCCAAAGAGTAGGGTAGCAGATTGAAACCAGTTTGGCTGAAAACTAACTTCAACTTTGTCGAAAACCATTTCGTGATAAGTCGGGAGGTGTCTGGCAAACTTGTCAAAACAGCATTTAGAACAACAAGTCAATTGTTCACTCAAACGCAACTAAAACATTGAAACATACTAACAATATAATGGTTCCCAAAACAATGATCACAAATATAGGCCCGTTTATAAAAGTTGATGTTGGGTCATGCGGGCCAATATGAACCGTGTTATATCGTGAAGGGCTCTTCAGTTCGTGCAGGGAGGCAAGAAGCTTACTTAAACTCGTGATTGAAGAGAATAAATTGTCAGGAAACAAACACAGAACAGGGCATAATGTGTGTAGAGAACCAATACTGCTGCCTTTCTGTGCTGGTTTGTGGGCGGTTAAGCGGCCAGTTCGGATTATCTCGGCAGTGAATCTCTTTGGCGGGTGATTTGATGCTGTACTTGAGTGAATGGCACGCATGTAAGTAGACTACAAAGCCTTAAAAAATTTCCAATAAGTCATGCGTAATTTGTGCGAAATGAATATGCTTTTTGAGGTTATCTAACTAGATTTATTTCGCGAAATCCCAGTAATAGGCTTAAAAGAAGAGCAATATGTTTGAAAGTCATTATATATTAAGGATGAAATTGTGATACGTTCCCAAATTTGACGTTCATTGCTCTGTAACAGGAAGTTTTTTTATGCACGACGGAGGTTTCATCAAAATTCTTTACAATTTTCCGGTAAAAATGCTAAATTTCGAAAGCGCAGCATCTACTAAATCGATTCTCTCCTGATAGGGATTGTTACTTTGTTCCTTGAAATGCACGACAATCAATTAAAATTCGCATCAATCGTGTTTTACTTTCAACATATATGTAAATATTCTGAAACTGATGGAAAGCGACGTGAAGATCGGGGCTAAAAATGCTGTGGTCCGGATTTGGCAGAAGAAAATTCAGAGTAGCTTGTACTTAATTTTCGATGAGCACTAGTCATATATTTATCAAAGTGTTTTCTTTCATGAACGTGGTGGCCGCAAAGAAAAACAGAACGGAAAGTGAATTTAAGTCCCGAGAATACAGTTTTCTTTTTTTTACCGTTTATTACTATTTTTTTTTACCTTTGATTCTTATGATAATCCTTATCAGCAAACCGCAGTAGTTACTTCATCTAAGATAAACAAACCAATGAAAAATACTCCTTAACAAAACATGTATTTATCGTGTACCCAAAAATATTTTCCGATACAGCTAGATCAAATTCGAAGGCCCGTGGGCAATCTCCCTTCAACTGAAGGTTGAATCTCGCTGATAACGAGTCAAACAGTAATTTTTATCAGCCCTGGTTCTAAACAATAAACAGCCTATGTGTGCAAAATCAATAATCGGGCTATTTCCTCCTACACAGCGGGGGCCCAGTTTGAATTTGCAATTTGAGCACTATCAACTGTCAAGATATGAATAGAAAATAGATAACCTATTCGTAAGGTCTATAATTTGCTGTCAAACCATAGCACATCAAAAATTTAGTCACTTGAAGAACTCACAAAAAGCTGCTAACCGCACTTTTTATAATCTGAAATGATGACATTATGTCACAGAGTAGACCAGTGTCTGGTAAGCAGCAACTTGACCGACATTTCTACATAAAGACGCCTTTTTAAAATGTTTTATGCCATTGGCTATTTCTTGCGCCAGTCTATCAATGAATACTCTCATTAGATGATATATACTTGTGACCAGAAACCGCTAATGGACTTGGAGAATAATGGAATCTCAGTTTTTGCATTGTCTCGTTCTGGCACGCTTCTATTTTTCAGTAAACTTTTGAATTCACATAAAAGAAACCTCAAGCAATCGTACACAGGAAGTACTCGCAAAGTGTCATTTTTGTAACATAATAAATTTCTTTTTTACTTTGTTCAAGCTGACAGAATGCAATTATGCTGTTGACTTTTGTACAAAGCAAAATCAATATAGAACTTCCCTCAATTTTAATTAATTGGGTGTTTTTGGACATTTTTGACATCATTTCTCAAAGAACTTCCGCACGAAAACACTGTTAATCCTAATTGTGTCAAATTTTACAACCAAATGATTCATATGGTAATATCAGCGTTGAAAACCTTATCTTAATTGCGTTCATGCGAACTTATCACTATATCATTGCATGTCACGTTTTAGCCTTTCCTTGGTTCTCTTTCATGTTTGCCGACTATGCCGCTAGCGTTCACTTAACGTTTCATTCAAGTTATCTTTAATGGCTGCGTTTTTACCATCACTTTAACGAACGCGACTGTAACCTTTAAGTTTTAGATGATAAGCCGTACTTAACTGTAAAAGTGTTTGGTTTATTTAGATGCTTAACAGTCCCGCTATTCCAGATCTCAGAGTGGTCGACATTTGGAGAAAGTTTGGCTGCCTTGCAGAAGAAAAACTAGTAGATCAACATTTTTAGAGGTAAGGTCATGGTTTTTACTTTGATCCCCTTCGAAAGAAAACGTTAGCTTTTCTGAAACACTGAATTCCTCGCCGATTTTGCTAGATTTCGCTTCCAATGGAAAACATTAATAAAACAGAAGAAAAATCGAAACTGGTTGTTATGCCGACTTTCAATACTTTTTAAAGATATCTTCCACCATGAAAGAAATCCAGTCAACTATTTTTAGTTATTTTTGTTGATGAAAACCTGAAAGTAATGGCTTCAGGGGAAAAAATAGTTTCAGGAGACTACGATAGAAAAACACCAGGATGGTTAAGCATAGAGAAGATTAACAACGTCTAAAAACGAAAAACTTGAAAAATTCGGGCTAAACTTTTTCAAGGTGGACAAACCGTGACAAAGCTCCTTTAATTAAGGTTGTGTGACAAACATCTCGAATCATTTTGCTCTTTCAATTGTTTTCAGAAGGCGCTATTTACATCGTCTTTTACTCTCTACTCCAACGTTTACCACAGCAACAGGAGCTTCAGTTCAGCCGCATTCGGCAATGGCTCTCGCAGCCTCCGGCCCTAGAAGACCCACAGTTGCTCCTGAGCCTGGACCCGAGTGGCGAGTAGCCAGGCTTCAGTGGGGATTATCGTGGCCGCTACACTGGATAGGACTGGGTCTAGCGTTTGCTTTCTTAGCCTGCAGGTCCTTGTTGGCAATAATTCGGTCTCCAGATGTCAATAGTCGTTTTGCCCGGAGAAACCTCTTCTATGCAATCAACTGGCTTCTGGTAGCACTGGGCACCACCAGGAGTTTGTATCTGATGCTTGACCCATACGAGTCAGGTGAAAACATTGCTAACTGCCCTTTATGGGTAGTTAGACCTCTTTTTGGCATTGCCTTTCCCTGTCTCATGTCTGCTTTTTGCCTTGTACACGTTGCTTTCTTGGAGGTCGCCAAGATTAAGCTCGTCTCGCCAAAACTCAGCAGCATCCGTTTCATTTCCGGCATAATTCTTGTGCATTTCGCTGTTGTCGTCGTGTCCGATACAACCACCGCAATCGAAGCAAACAGAACAGAACTGTTAATTGTGTGCCAGTCATTCTTCGTAATATGGGGACTTCTTAACTCAATCTCGTTTATCTACAGCGGGACACGAGTAGTGGTTAAAACTCGCAATATTAGAAATCGCATTTGTGACATGGAAAATGCTGAGTGGAATCTGCAGATGCGTTCTGTTGATCAAGCTGGTGCGGTAAAAAAGCGTGAAAATACAGCTAAAAAACCAAACACACTACAAAACGATTGCAATGCAGCTGCGGGTCAAAGAGTCGCATACACAATACAGCCAGCTATGTTTGGTAATCATCTTACCGCAGACGCTCGAGACGCCCTTGGCAGACAGGAGGTCCCGAGTCCAGAACCAAAATTCACCAAAAGAAGGAAACATTCAATTTCCTCTTTTGCTCCTACCAGGAGAGAACGCGCCTTACAAAAAATTGCTGGTATCACAATAATGGCGAGTGTTTTAAGCATTTGTTGCTGTGGTCTTCAAGTTTATTCCTTCTTTGGAGTGTATGGCGCCTATTCCACCGTGATCGTGTCACCCAAGCCGTGGCCCTGGCTAGCATTCCAGACGTCCTTTAGGTTGGTAGAGCTGTCCATGGCTTACATGTTATCTTACTGTGTTCTCCGCTCGGATTCTTGTTGGTTGCGGGGTCTACTTACTCGGTTAGTCAGCCTCAGGAGAGCAAAAAAGACTCGAGCTCCTCGCATAAAAATAATCCGAGTCAAGGACCCTGTGCAGGGTGATCTTGCATAAATGGTGTCTACTTTGTGCAAGACTTGATCTCAGTCAGCTCTTAGAGCCAACGCCTTACTATTTTGTGTACCATTTTGAAAGAAAATGTACCAATTTCGTATACCTCTTTTTGAAAAAAAGATACCTCTTCCACTTACTTTCATAATCGGCCCTTACTATGAATAAATCGTCAAAAAAGAAGTATTCTTGTCATTTTCATGTGATGTTTAATAAATTAAATGATACAGCCATAAGATGCGTCTGTTGGAAATATTTTAATGAAGGCCCTTCTAATAATTCAATAACAGATTTCTCTACTTTTTCAAATACATGATCTTGTAATATCCCTACCCTTTCATATACCTGAAGACTGAAAAAGGTACTCCTTTCGGACAGAGCCTCGATGCAAATTAGACGTTTCCTTTCTATCACAATCACTAAAACAATTTCTAGAGTTTACCCTAGAATATTCAGAACCTGGCGTTACAAAAAGGCGCGCCGCTAGTGTAAGGAAAATGAGCCACGACTTTCAGGTCCCAGGTTTCAGGTCCTGTCACTATCGATGACAAATCAGCAATCTGCAGTTAATACATCTATAAATTATTCTCTTTCATGAAATAAACATTTCATCGCCGTTCTTTTTTTTAGAAATTCACTACTATACTTTTCGGCTTGCATAGATAAAGGGTATCTAAGTGGACCGTAGTTAATACAGACACTTGAGGCTCGTTGGTAATGTTAGTAATCAATTCGTCAAAAATATTCATCTGGAATATTG